>PIJE02005866.1:0-7500 GCA_002895965.2 Coryphaenoides rupestris
AAGAGAGAGATCTCATCTCCTCTCATGCATCATGTACTAATATTATTATTATTATGCATGTTGTTATAAATACTATCTATAAACTGATTCTCATTCTCTCTCATCATGTGCTATATTATTATTTTTTATTATTATTATATGTTGTCTATAAATACTATCTATAACTACTCTCACCTGCTTCATATCATGTGCTATAATTATTATTATGTATTATTATTATTATCATGTTGTCTATAAAATACTATTATAACTACTCGTTCACTCCTATATATCAATGTGCTTACTTAATTATTATTATTACTTATTAATCCATGTTATTCTAATTTACTTAATACTACCTCTCACCTCTGCTCATCATCATCGTGCAATATTCTAA
This sequence comes from Coryphaenoides rupestris, assembly GCA_002895965.2. Taxonomy (NCBI): domain Eukaryota; kingdom Metazoa; phylum Chordata; class Actinopteri; order Gadiformes; family Macrouridae; genus Coryphaenoides; species Coryphaenoides rupestris. The sequence goes on from PIJE02005866.1 coordinate 377, forward strand.
TGTCATGTAACATATTACATTCAATATGCCAAATTGTTTTCGCCCGTCAAGAATATCTTACTTGCCCGACATATTTGTATATTTGAACTGTTATTTGTAAATCCGTTTTTTATTTTTATTATTTGTTGTTTCCATATTTGTTTTAATTGTTACTTGTATTGCTATGTAACTGGAACTAGAATTTCTTTGGGATTAATAAGTTACTATTCTATTCTAATTCTAGAGAGGAGAGAGAGAGATATAGAGATATAGAGAAGACCAGAGAGAGAGAGAGGCATAAAGAGGCAGCGAGAGAGAGAGCAGCAACAGAGAGACCAGCGACAGGCCATGGACAAACAGACAGGCGTGACTGACAGAAAGACGACAAGACAGAACTGACAGATCCTTCCTGGTTGTCTGCGTCTCGGTAAAGGTGGAGGCCAAAGTTAAATCTCTCTCCAGCAGGTTGAGGTGTCACATCGCAGCACACCTTCTGGACAGAACTCACCTCGGTACTCGCTCTACACACACACAACAACACCACCACACCCACCACACACACACCTACACACACAAACACACAACACACACACACACACACACACACACAACACACACACACACCACCACACCACACACACACACACACATTAAGATAGTACGGTGTATACGCCCTCTATAGTACAGGTGTGTAGACCACCTCTATAGTACAGGTGTGTAGACACCTGCTATAGTCAGGTGTTAGAACCCACTCTATAGTACAGGTGGTGTAACGAACCCACCTTAATAAGTAAGTGGTGTAGACCACCTCATAGCACAGGTGGTGTAGACACATCTATAGTAACAGGTGGTGTAACGACAACCTCTATAGTACAGGTGGTTTGTGACACCTCTTATAGGTACAGGTGGTAAGACCACTTCTATAGTAAGGTGGTTAAGACACTCTATAGTACAGGTATAGACCCACCTCTATAGTAAAGGTGTAGACCCACCTCTATATGTCAGGTGGTGTAGACCCTACCTCAATAGTAAGGTGTAGACCAAGGTCGTGAACTTTGTTTGGCTGCGGAGAGCCATAACAAAGCCAAATTTTAAATGTATTTCCTTGAGAGCATCAAGTATTTAATAAATCTAATGCAACTTTATGCGTGCATTTTTTAATGTAAGACTACAAAGTCCTGTGTTTTGGTCACAATGCCACTCGCTGTGGGCTTTGTCGGTTTCCTCAGAAGGAAATTGGAGAGGATCCGGGATGTGGTAATATAACGTTTATTTACCAGTCTCAACTTAAATAAGCGTTGACAAAATAATAATTCAAGATATAGGGGGGTAGGAGGTTAGGGGGGGGGGGTAGTTTTTTCTTAGGAGGGGGGGGGGAGGTTTAGGGGGGTTTTAGGTAGGGGGGGGGGGAGGGGGGTTTTTTAGGTTAGGGTAGTGAGGAGGGAGGGAGAGAGGAGTTAGGGGAGGGGGGGTAGAGGGGAGGGAGGGTGGGGGGGGTGAGAGAGGGGACGGAAGCGCATTTTAGAGGAGGGGGGTAGGGAGGGGGTAGGGTAGGGAGGAGGGGGGTTTTAGGAGAGGGGGGGGGTAGGGGGGGGGGTAGGGGGTAGTGGCTGGGGGGGGGGGGAGGAGAGGGGGGCGGTAGGGGGGGGGGGTAGGGGAGGGGGGTAGGGGGGGGGATGGGGGGGTTTAGTTAGTAGGGGGGGGGGGGGGAGGGGGGAGGGAAGAAGGGTATTTTTTAGCGGGGGGGGAAGGAGGCGGGTTAGGGGGGGGTAGGGTAGTTTAGGGGAGGGGGGGAGGGGCAGGTTTAGGGTCTAGGGGTTTTTTAGGATAGAGGGGTTTTAGGGTGTATTAGGGGAGGGGGGTTTAGGGTTTTAGGGGAGGGTTTAGTTAAGGGTAGTAAGAAGGTTAGGGCGGGGGGGTTATAGGGGGGGATTTTTTAGGGGGGAGGTTTAGGTTAGGTAGATAGGGGGTTAGGGGTTAGGAGGAGGAGGGGTTAGGGGGGAGAGGTAGTAGGGGGAGGGGAGGTTTAAGGGGGGAGGGGAGGTTTTAGGGGGCGGGGGTTAGAGCGGGAGGGTGGGGGGGTAGGGTAGGGGAGCGTTTTTAGGGGGGAGGTAGAGTTAGAGGGTTAGTAGGGGAAGGGAGGAGTGGGGAGGGGTTTTATAGTAGGAGGGGGTTAAGGGAGGAGGTTTTTATTAGAAGAGGGTTTATAATTAGTTAGAGGTAGGGTAGTCGCCGTATCCGCTGGACGGTGGATTCAGAGGGTTTGGCGGTTGAAGTTCCTCCGGTCTGCTGTCGCCTGCCCAGCCCTCTACTTACGCATCGCGTCATCATAGCGGTTAATTACACTCATTCTCTACAGTGCGTCCATTCCGGCATTCCTGCCGTCCGCTCCGCCTGTCCTGCGCGACAGTGCTAACACACGCCCCTCACGGCTCACAAAGACATACTTTTTAAACATTCAAATAATACAAAAACCCGTTATGTAAACACGATGTTAACCGATGTAAAACACGATGTAAATACGATGTAAATCCGATGTAACCGATGTAACAAGCCCTGGATCCTCTCTGTCTCCTCTCAGCTTCTCAATCATCCTCAACTTTCTGCGCACCCCGTCGAGTTTTCTCGATAGCAAACGCTGACGCGAGTTTACGGTAAGTCTTGAAATAGACGAGTGGTTTTTGGGAGCGCGGGCTCTCGTCAAAATTGTTGAGCCTATGAGTCATCGAAAGAGCCTAGGTTCCGGACGCCTGGTGTATCGATTCCACTCTATAAGTAAGGTGTAGACCCACTCTATAGTACAAGGTGAGACTAAACCTTATAGTACAGGTGTAGACTACTCTATAGTCAGGTGTAGACTACCTCTATAGTACAGGTGGTGGAGACTATCTCTATGTACAGGTGTAGACCCATCTCTATAGTAAAGGTGTAGACACCTCTATAACGTACAGGTTTAGACGCCTCTTATAGTCAAGAATGTAGACCCACCTTTAGAAAGCTGTAGAACACTCTAAGTATAGGTGGTGGAGACTATCTCTAATAGTACGGTTAGACCCACTCTATGCTCAGGTGGTGTGAACTATATAGTCAGATGTTAGACCCCTCTATAGTAAGGTTTGTAGACCACCTCTAATATAAAGGTGTGATCACTCTATAGTACAGGTGTGCCACTCTATATGTAAGATAGCGTGTGACTACTATACGTCAGGTGTGACCTACTCTATAACCTCTATAGTACAGGTGTAGACCCACCTCTATAGTACAGGTGGTGTAGACCTACCTCTATAGTACAGGTGTAGACCCACCTCTATAGTACAGGTGTAGACCCACCTCTATAGTACAGATGTAGACCCACCTCTATAGTACAGATGTAGACCCACCTCTATAGTACAGGTGGTGTAGACCACCTCTATAGTACAGGTATAGACCCACCTCTATAGCACAGGTATAGACCACCTCTATAGTACAGGTGTAGACCCACCTCTATAGTACAGGTGTAGACCCACCTCTATAGTACAGGTGGTGTAGACCTACCTCTATAGTACAGGTGTAGACCCACCTCTATAGTACAGGTGGTGTAGACCTACCTCAATAGTAAAGGTGTAGATCCACTTCTATAGTACAGGTGTAGACCCACCTCTATAGTACAGATGTAGTCCTACCTCTATAGTACAGGTGGTGTAGACCTACCTCTATAGTAAAGGTGTAGACCCACCTCTATAGTACAGGTGTAGACCTACCTCTATAGTACAGGTGTAGACCCACCTCTATAGTACAGGTGTAGACCCACCTCTATAGTACAGGTGTAGACCCACCTCTATAGTACAGATGTAGACCCACCTCTATAGAACAGCTGTAGACCCACCTCTATAGTACAGGTGGTGTAGACCTACCTCTACAGAACAGGTGTAGACCCACCTCTATAGTACAGGTGTAGCCCCACCTCTATAGTACAGGTGGTGTAGACCTACCTCTATAGAACAGGTGTAGTCCCACCTCTATAGTACAGGTGGTGTAGACCTACCTCTATAGAACAGGTGTAGACCACCTCTATAGTACAGGTGGTGTAGACCCACCTCTATAGTACAGGTGTAGACCTACCTCTATAGTACAGGTGTAGACCCACCTCTATAGTACAGGTGTAGACCTACCTCTATAGTACAGGTGTAGACCTACCTCTATAGTACAGGTGTAGACCTACCTCTATAGAACAGGTGTAGACCTACCTCTATAGTACAGGTGTAGACCTACCTCTATAGTACAGGTGTAGACCCACCTCTATAGTACAGGTGTAGACCTACCTCTATAGTACAGGTGTAGACCTACCTCTATAGTACAGGTGTAGACCTACCTCTATAGAACAGGTGTAGACCACCTCTATAGTACAGGTGTAGACCTACCTACCTCTATAGTACAGGTGTAGACCTACCTCTATAGTACAGGTGTAGACCTACCTCTATAGAACAGGTGTAGACCTACCTCTATAGAACAGGTGTAGACCCACCTCTATAGTACAGGTGTAGACCTACCTCTATAGTACAGGTGTAGACCGCCCCATCCAGCAGGGTGACTCTGGTCGTCATGATGCCGAATCGCAGGACGCTTCGGGCTGGAGATCCTGTGATCCTATTGGAGGATGACAGGAAGCTGGCACTGTCTTCACCTAATGAGCTCGGAGGGTTAGGAGAGTTCCCGCCCTCTGTCTGGGACAAATCAACAGGAAATGACATAAGGTTTTATGAAGAAGCAACAGGAAGTGACATAAAGTCAGCTAAATGTAATGGTTACTACCATGGCAACCTCTGATTACCTTCTTTGGTGTGGAGTGGGCGGTGGCTTCAGGAAAAGTCTCTGTGGGCGGAGCCTGTCCAGTCTGGCTGGCTAATGGGGGTTTAGATGGCGTTGCCATAGCGATTCACCTGCTGATCAGAAATTATCACCACAATGTTGAATGTTAAATGTACAGCTAATCGATAATATTGATCAGCAATAGTTCACATTCCCCTAATACTTGATCATATCAAAGTGTTATCAAAACTTGGAGGATACAATCTTTGTAGTTACTATATAGTAACTATAGTTACTATAGCTACTATATAGTTACTATATAGTAGCTATAGCTACTGTAGTAACTATAGTTACTATATAGTAACTATAGCTACTATATAGTAACTATATAGTAACTATAGCTACTATATAGTTACTATATAGTAGCTATAGCTACTGTAGTAACTATAGTTACTATATAGTAACTAGTAACTATATAGTTACTATATAGTTACTAGTTACTATAGTAACTATATAGTTACTAGTTACTATATAGTAACTATAGTAACTATATAGTTACTATAGTAAAGTAAAGTATATAGTTACGGCTCAAATATGGGCGGACCGGAAGAGATCGCGTTTTTTTTGTTGTTGTTCCATTTCAGATGGTAGAGATGGTAGAGATGGCACTTTATGTTAAACTGTTGATCTGTGTAGCTAAAATAAACAAGATTTTGCTGCTTAAACGTATGTATATGTCTATTCATTGATTCACTCGTATACCAAAATCCATTTGAATTGGAAAACGTTGCTTCTCACGTCAAATAGTGATATGCGATTAAAATGCGATTAATTAATTACAAAGCCTCTAATTCATTAGATTCATTTTTTTAATCGAGTCCCACCACTAATATAAAGGTTTCTATAAGCACCAGATATATATAAAGGTTTCTATAAGAACCAGATGTATATAAAGGTTTCTATCAGCACCAGATATATATAAAGGTTTCTATCAGAACCAGATATATATAAAGGTTTCTATAAGAACCAGATATATATAAAGGTTTCTATAAGAACCAGATATATATATATAAAGGTTTCTATAAGAACCAGATATATATAAAGGTTTCTATAAGAACCAGATATATATAAAGGTTTCTATAAGAACCAGATATATATATATAAAGGTTTCTATAAGAACCAGATATATATATATAAAGGTTTCTATAAGAACCAGATATATATATATATAAAGGTTTCTATAAGAACCAGATATATATATATATAAAGGTTTCTATAAGAACCAGATATATATAAAGGTTTCTATAAGAACCAGATATATATATATAAAGGTTTCTATAAGAACCAGATATATATATATATATATATATAAAGGTTTCTATAAGAACCAGATATATATATATATAAAGGTTTCTATAAGAACCAGATATATATATATAAAGGTTTCTATAAGAACCAGATATATATATATATATATATATAAAGGTTTCTATAAGAACCAGATATATATATATAAGGTTTCTATAAGAACCAGATATATATATATAAAGGTTTCTATAAGAACCAGATATATATATATATAAAGGTTTCTATAAGAACCAGATATATATAAAGGTTTCTATAAGAACCAGATATATATATATAAAGGTTTCTATAAGAACCAGATATATATAAAGGTTTCTATAAGAACCAGATATATATATATAAAGGTTTCTATAAGAACCAGATATATATAAAGGTTTCTATAAGAACCAGATATATATATATATATATATAAAGGTTTCTATAAGAACCAGATATATATAAAGGTTTCTATAAGAACCAGATATATATATATAAAGGTTTCTATAAGAACCAGATATATATATATATAAAGGTTTCTATAAGAACCAGATATATATAAAGGTTTCTATAAGAACCAGATATATATATATAAAGGTTTCTATAAGAACCAGATATATATATATAAAGGTTTCTATAAGAACCAGATATATATATATAAAGGTTTCTATAAGAACCAGATATATATAAAGGTTTCTATAAGAACCAGATATATATATATAAAGGTTTCTATAAGAACCAGATATATATATATAAAGGTTTCTATAAGAACCAGATATATATATATAAAGGTTTCTATAAGAACCAGATATATATATATAAAGGTTTCTATAAGAACCAGATATATATATATAAAGGTTTCTATAAGAACCAGATATATATATATAAGGTTTCTATAAGAACCAGATATATATAAAGGTTTCTATAAGAACCAGATATATATATATATAAAGGTTTCTATAAGAACCAGATATATATAAAGGTTTCTATAAGAACCAGATATATATAAAGGTTTC
>PIJE02005866.1:12500-17046 GCA_002895965.2 Coryphaenoides rupestris
ACATACATACATACATACATCACTACATACATACATACATACATACATACATACATCACTACATACATACATACATCACTACATACATACATACATCACTACATACATACACATACATACATCACTACATACATACATCACTACATACATACATCACTACATACATACATACATACATCACTACATACATACATCACTACATACATACATCACGGGTAAAAAACAGCCAATCTGTACTCCGTATTTGTGGGGGACACGTGGTAAAGAGGTCGCCAATCAGTCTGAAAGTGTTTGTCTCGACACGCCCACTCGCTACGATTGGCGGCGCAGCCAAAATAACGTGACGACAGACTTAACTATAAATATAAATATAAAGGCTGATACATACTGTAACTATAAATATAAATATAAAGGCTGATACATACTGTAACTATAAATATAAATATAAAGGCTGATACATACTGTAACTATAAATATAAATATAAAGGCTGATACATACTCTAACTATAAATATAAATATAAAGGCTGATACATACTCTAACTATAAATATAAATATAAAGGCTGATACATACTGTAACTATAAATATAAATATAAAGGCTGATACATACTCTAACTATAAATATAAATATAAAGGCTGATACATACTGTAACTATAAATATAAATATAAAGGCTGATACATACTCTAACTATAAATATAAATATAAAGGCTGATACATACTGTAACTATAAATATAAATATAAAGGCTGATACATACTGTAACTATAAATATAAATATAAAGGCTGATACATACTGTAACTATAAATATAAATATAAAGGCTGATACATACTGTAACTATAAATATAAATATAAAGGCTGATACATACTGTAACTATAAATATAAATATAAAGGCTGATACATACTGTAACTATAAATATAAATATAAAGGCTGATACATACTGTAACTATAAATATAAATATAAAGGCTGATACATACTGTAACTATAAATATAAATATAAAGGCTGATACATACTGTAACTATAAATATAAATATAAAGGCTGATACATACTGTAACTATAAATATAAATATAAAGGCTGATACATACTGTAACTATAAATATAAATATAAAGGCTGATACATACTGTAACTATAAATATAAATATAAAGGCTGATACATACTGTAACTATAAATATAAATATAAAGGCTGATACATACTGTAACTATAAATATAAATATAAAGGCTGATACATACTGTAACTATAAATATAAATATAAAGGCTGATACATACTGTAACTATAAATATAAATATAAAGGCTGATACATACTGTAACTATAAATATAAATATAAAGGCTGATACATACTGTAACTATAAATATAAATATAAAGGCTGATACATACTGTAACTATAAATATAAATATAAAGGCTGATACATACTGTAACTATAAATATAAATATAAAGGCTGATACATACTCTAACTATAAATATAAATATAAAGGCTGATACATACTCTAACTATAAATATAAATATAAAGGCTGATACATACTGTAACTATAAATATAAATATAAAGGCTGATACATACTCTAACTATAAATATAAATATAAAGGCTGATACATACTCTAACTATAAATATAAATATAAAGGCTGATACATACTGTAACTATAAATATAAATATAAAGGCTGATACATACTCTAACTATAAATATAAATATAAAGGCTGATACATACTGTAACTATAAATATAAATATAAAGGCTGATACATACTGTAACTATAAATATAAATATAAAGGCTGATACATACTCTAACTATAAATATAAATATAAAGGCTGATACATACTCTAACTATAAATATAAATATAAAGGCTGATACATACTGTAACTATAAATATAAATATAAAGGCTGATACATACTGTAACTATAAATATAAATATAAAGGCTGATACATACTCTAACTATAAATATAAATATAAAGGCTGATACATACTGTAACTATAAATATAAATATAAAGGCTGATACATACTGTAACTATAAATATAAATATAAAGGCTGATACATACTCTAACTATAAATATAAATATAAAGGCTGATACATACTGTAACTATAAATATAAATATAAAGGCTGATACATACTGTAACTATAAATATAAATATAAAGGCTGATACATACTGTAACTATAAATATAAATATAAAGGCTGATACATACTGTAACTATAAATATAAATATAAAGGCTGATACATACTGTAACTATAAATATAAATATAAAGGCTGATACATACTGTAACTATAAATATAAATATAAAGGCTGATACATACTCTAACTATAAATATAAATATAAAGGCTGATACATACTCTAACTATAAATATAAATATAAAGGCTGATACATACTGTAACTATAAATATAAATATAAAGGCTGATACATACTCTAACTATAAATATAAATATAAAGGCTGATACATACTCTAACTATAAATATAAATATAAAGGCTGATACCTATTTTATAGTTCAGAGTAGTGTATCAGGGCCTTTATATTTATATTTAGAGTTAGAGTATTGTATCAGCCCTTTATATTATATTTATGCTTCAGTATGTATCTAGGCCTTTTTATATTTTACTATTTATAGTTAGAGTATGTATCATCCTTTTATTTATATTTAGAGTTAGAGTATGTATCAGCCTTTCTGATATTTATATTTATAGTTACATATGTATCAGCCTTCTATATTTATATTTATTAGTTACAGTATGTATCAGCCTTTTATATTTATATATTAGCAGTTAGCAGTATATTGTATCAGCCTTCTATAATTTTATATTTTTTACGTTAGAGTATTGCTATTCAGCCTTCTATTCATTTATATTTAAGTTTACAGTAACTGTATCAGCCTTTATATTATATATTTAAGCTTACAGTACCTGTATACAGCTTATATTTATATTTATAGTTAGAGTATGTATCAGCCTTATATTTATATTTTATAGTTAGAGTAATGTATCAGCCTTATATTTATATTTATAGTTAGAGGAGTATGGTATCAGCCTTTATTATTTATATTTATAGTTAGAAGTATGTATCAGCCTTTATACTTTATATTTATAGGTTAGGAGTATGTATCAGCCTTCCTATATTTACTATTTCATAGTTACCAGTACTGTATCAGCTTTTCATATTTACTATTTAAGTTACAGTATGTATCATCCTTATACTTTTATATTTATACTTAGAGTATGCTTATCGCCTTCTATATTTATATTTATGTTACCAGTATGTATCAGCCTTTATAATTTATTATTTTTAGTTACAGTATGTATCAGCCCTTTAATTTTATATTTATAGTTACATTATGTATCAGCCTTTTTATATTTATATTTATTAGTTACATAGTTATCAGCCTTCTATATTTTATATTTATAGTTAGAGTTTATGCTATCAGTCCTTTTTATATTATATATTTAGCACGTTAGAGTATGCTATCAGCCTCTCTATATTTTAATTCTTTAGAGTTAGAGTATGTATCAGCCTTTATATTTTATTTATAGTTAGATATGTATCAGCCTTCTATATTTACTAATTATAGCTTACAGTATGTATCAGCCTTTATATTTATATTTATAGGTTCACAGTATGTATCAGCCTTTATATTTATATTTATTCAGTTAGAGTATGTATCCAGCCTTCTACTATATCTATATTTATTTAGTTAGAGTATGTATCCAAGCCTTTATATTTATATTATAGTTAGAGTATTGTATTCCAGCCTTTATATTATATTTCAGAGTCTCAGAGTATGTATCAGCCTTTATTATTCTATATTAGAGTTAGAGTATGTATTCCAGCCTTTACTATTCTATATTTATAGTTACAGTATGCTATCAGCCTTTATATTTATTATTATATAGTTACAGTATGTATCAGCTTTTATATTTATATTCCTTATAGTTACAGTATGTTATCAGCCTATATATTTATATTTATAGTTAGAGTATGATATCAGCCTTTATATTTATATTTAAGAGTCTAGTGAGTATGCTTATCAAGCCTTCTATATTGTATATTTATAAGTTTACAGTAAATGTTATCAGCCTTTATATTATATTTAGAGTTAGAGTATGTATCAGCCTTTATTAATTTATATTTATAGTTACAGGTATGTATCAGCCTTTATATTTATATTTATTTAGTTACCAGTATTGTATCAGCCTTTACTATTTTATATTATAGTAGCAGTATGTATCAGCCCTTTATATTTATATTTTATAGTACAGATAAGTAATCAGCCCTTTATATTTAATTTATAGTTAGCAGTATGCTATCAGCCTTTATATTCTATATTATACGTTAGAGTATGTATTCAGCCTTTATATTATATTTAGAGTCTAGAGTATGTATCAGCCTTTATATGTATATTTATAGTTACAGTATGTATCAGCCTTATTATTATCATTTTATAGTTAGAGTTACTGTATCCAGCCCTTATTATTTATATTTAGAGTTAGCAGTATGTAATCAGCCCTTTCATATTTATATTTAGACTGTTAGAGTAT
>PIJE02005870.1:0-17032 GCA_002895965.2 Coryphaenoides rupestris
CCACAACACACAACACACACACAACACACACACACACACACACACACACACACACACACACACACACACACACGCACAACCATTCACCTTGAGTGAGGAGGCAATAAAGTGAAGCACCATAAATAGGAATTTTGGACCGTGTTCCACAGTCTAGTTCATCAAGATGTAATGGGAACCAGAGGAGGAGGAGGAGGGAGAATGTTTTTCTGGATGTCGGTTTTGTGTTTTCGTTGCGTTTGTGGAGTGCATAGCTTGGGTAGGTGTGGGCTGAAAGTGTCAGACAGGCTGAGCTGTTGACCATGAGCTTATCTTGCTCAATTACTGGTTGGATGGTGTTCATGTGGCACGCTGGTTCCTCCACTGGTTCCTCCACTGGTTCCTCCACTGGTTCCTCCACTGGTTCCTCCTGGCCAGCTCTGCTCTCCACTGGTTCCTCCACTGGTTCCTCCACTGGTTCCTCCTGGCCAGCTCTGCTCTCCACTGGTTCCTCCACTGGTTCCTCCACTGGTTCCTCCTGGCCAGCTCTGCTCTCCACTGGTTCCTCCACCGGTTCCTCCTGGCCAGCTCTGCTCTGTTGGCGCTCCACAGTGTGTGTGTGTGTGTGTGTGTGTGTGTGTGTGTGTGTGTGTGTTCCTTTTGATGATTCTAAAAGTGTTTGCAGCTCAGCTTGAAGAGATGAGAATCAAATGGGTAAACATTGACATGACCTCATTGTATTCTTTCTCGCTTTCTCTCTAATGCCAAGCATGTGAACTCTATCCTGATAACAAACTCATTACAGAGTGTGTGAGTGGTAGGTGTCTGGTTTAAGCAGCCTCACCTGCCTGAGTCACTGGGAGGGGGGGGGGTGGGGGTGTGCATCGGCCAATCATCTACCCCTGTGCTCGTGTCTGAAAGGCCGCAATCAAAGCCACTTTATTGGCGTGTGATAGGAGCTATTGCACCGCTCACCCAGCCCAAGTCTAAAACCAGCCTGACTCGGGCCAGGTGAGGCTGGCCACCGACCACACACACTCATGTAATGTGTGTTCAGGACTAATTACACCGGCTTTATGAGCCACGGGGCGACTGATAAGAGACACCTGTTTGTCTCGCTTCGCTGATCTACGTCTGCAACCAGGAGCCCTGATAGTGGCTGACTGTCTGTCCTCCTTGAGTGAGTACAAGTGCACTTCCAAACACACACACACACACACACAACACACACACTACACACACACACACAAACACACACACACACACACACACTTCCGCAATATTCCTTCCCGCTCCTTCCAATTCACCCATTAGAAACCTTGAAAGAGACAACAGAAAGCTCTGACACAGCAAAACTGGTTTACTGTTCTTAGCTGAGCTGGAAGAATGTGTAAATCAAGTTAATACTCATTACAGGCAAGGGGAATTTTTATCAGAAGACGCCTTAGCCATTATAAAACCACTAGACGGATTTAACCAGGCATGAACTGACATACACTCACACCCATTGTATGTATAGCTGTACATTTGTAGAACTATGCATTGTTTAGACTGCAGGCAGCTGTAGTCGATGAGGTGCTAAGCAGCAAATTAGCAGCGCCTTGTTTGGTGTTGTGGAGCTAGCGAGCCCTGCGCACGGGAAGTTGTTTATTTACACAATAGTCCGATGGAAACTCGGCTAGCGTGTTTGTAGTAGTGCTTCATCGTTGTCCTGTAGCAACTGGACCTTATACGGAGCCGTTGTCCTGTAGCAACCCGTGGTGAGAACCATTAAAATATCTCTTGTTGCTTGAACGCAGAGTGCATGCAGAAATCTCTCTCTTTTTGTGTGTGTGTGTGTGTGTAAAGCCAACAGCATGAGAAGCCTCCACGAGGAGTTGGATACCAAGTAAGGCAATGTTTGGATCTGCAGGAGCGGTGCACGTCCTCTGCTGGTGGCTTGGGTTCCATCGCAGCACCTTCTTGCAGACCTGAACACCGACACCGCTTAAATGTAAAGAAAGAGATTCTTGCCGATAAGGAAGGAGTAGGCGGAGTCACGATTAAGTCCAGCTTCCCTGGATGCTCTTATGGAGGCGGTGGGGCTGCTCCGTGTGGACTGCTGTGAGATGGTCCTCTCCTTATTGTATACTATATACTGTATATATAATGATATTATAATAATAAGCTAATAGGCTACACCGGAGAGCACACAACACCAAAAAACCCCCAAGTAGGGCTCACAGCATTCTTCATGTCCTTCATGCGAACAAGGCTAACAAACTCTCAAACACATCTCCAGACACTGTGCTGCGGGGCCGGTGTCCAGCTAGCATGCTGCCACACGCAAGCAAACGTCTCCATGTTGACATTATGTCCCTGAGACGCAGCAGACAGACGCACACACACACACACACGCCATTTAAAGATGTGTCTCTATGTCTCTCTCTCTCTCTCTCTCTCTCTCTCTCTCTCTCTCATTGCAGCCAGAGGAAACCCTGTGTGCGTGTGTGTGTGTGTGTGTGTGTGTGTGTGTGTGTGTGTGTGTGTGTGTGTGATGCAGGCTTGCTTCTCACCGATCAAGACTGATTGACAGCACTAACTCAAACCACTTGGTCATGTGACCCCACATCAACCAATAGCAGACGTGGACGGTGAGCTGAGGTTCCTCTTACCTTTCTTGGCCTTCTTCTGCAGTTTCAGCGTGTCTGAGGACTTCTTCTTGATCTCCTGGCGGGCGCGCTTGTACTCTGGAGAGGAGGGGTCAGGGTCAGTTATATACATGAATTAATTAAAAGACCAATTACTTTGAAAACCCAAACAGTCTCCAGTGATTGGTCAGGGAAAAAACTAATCCCCCTCCCTCATGGAAATCCGTTAGAGTGGAGGCAATGTCAGTCTGAAGGGTTAGCCCCTAACCTGTCACCAGATCTGACCTTGTGACCTCAGTTGTCTGACATCAGACAAATCGAGTACTTAATAACCAATAACTAACCAATTCTAATCTGTAATGTGGAAGAGGTGGTCTTCCGTGATGTTCTACAGGAGCAGCGTTACGCTTTAACACATTTAACCGGCTTGTATTTGGTATGATGTGTGTGCGTGCGTGTGTGTGTGTGTGTGCGTGAGCGTTACCTTTGGCGTGGTCCTTGTCCAGGGAGGCCACGCCCCTCTTCCATCTCCTCCATCTGCTCCTGGAAGAGGGTTGATGAGGCAGTCCAGGAACACCCTGCAGGACCAGTAACCATGGTTACACACTAACCCCAGGTCCCAGTCCCTCTGTCTCTCACACACACACACACACACACACACGCACACACCACCATGGCACTCCCAAACACAAATGAAAACACACTGTAAATTACATTTTTTTTTTTAATATACAGTATATTTCAATGTTTAAGTTTGGACCGTTGGCTCGGTTGTCATGACGAACAGGAGGGGTGACGGACAGGTGACAGACTAAGACAACATGAGACGATTACGGAGAAAATAGTTTTGTGTCGTAAGTTGTGGGTTGCGTGGGTGGGTGGGTATACGTCAATCATTAAGCAACTGTGCATACAGACACTGGCACGAGGAGGTGTGTGTGGTGGGGGGGGGTAGTTGTGGATCTGGGCAGCTGCAGGCTAGAGACCAGGCACTAAAATTAGACATGTCCCACCCACAGACATGTCCCTAAGGAGGGTGTGTGTGTGTGTGTGTGTGTGTGTGTGTGTGTGGTGTGTGTGTGTGTGGTGTGTGTGTGGTCTGCAGGCCCCTCTGCTATGACGAGCTGAAAAGAATTCTTAATGAAACGCCAACCCCGAAATTAGAAAGAGCCCCCAAGAGGCGAGGGGATGGGAGGGAGAGAGAGAGAGAGAGGCGAGAGAGAGCGAGAGGACACACACCCACACACACCACACACACACACAGCACACACACACACACACACACACACAGCACAGCACACACACACACACAGCACACACACACACACACCAACACAACACACACACCACACACACACAGCACACCCAGAGAGAGTGAGTAGACAGAGTAGACACAGTAGAGAGAGAGAGCGAGAGCGAGAGAGGAATGTCTTCTTGTGAAGGAATGCTAGTAAAGAGACGTCTGGCTGACCAGCATTCTGAAGACCATGTAACATGGTACCAACAGACACGTGTACCCCCCCGACACACACACACACACACACACACACACACACCACACACACACACACACACACACACACACCACACACACACACACAACACACACACATCAGCACACACACACACACACACAGTCACACACACACATAACTGTACTTCTATGTGTCCCATGTGTTGCTTGTGTGCATTGAGATTGTGTACATCCTATAGTCTGGGTTGGGTTAGTAACTTACTACCTACTTACTAACCCTTATAACCTAGTACTTACTAATAACCTTGCTAACTTAGTACTTACTAAGAGTCAAATCTAAGCGGTCGTTCATTTTCTTCGGGTTGTACTAATCTCAGTCATTACGATGCATTTGCATCCAGAAGTGATTCGAGTTCAGCTCGTCTCCTGTCCTGCAAGGTGACCATCTAGATGAGTAGAGAGACTTTGGTGGAAGGTTCAGTGTGGTGAGCAGGCTTCGTATTGCTAATGCCACGTACCGTGCATGTGTGTGTGTGTGTGTGTGTGGTGTGTGTGTGTGTGTCTGTGTCTGTGTCTGTGTTGTGTGTGTGACATCTACGCGTGTGGCTTGAGTTACACCAGCGCCATGGGGACATTTATGTATGAGAGGACGGAAAATAGAGTCAAGGGAGGAGGTGGAACGTATCGCATGAAAGTAGAATATAGAACGAATATGTGTCAGAATAGAGGTTCAAAGATGATTCGATTATAAACAGCGTAAACGCGAGCGTGTTTACATATGAACGATGGTGTGGAGTACCAGTAGAAGTACCAGTAGGGTGCTAGTAAACACACATGGGTGTTTGGAGATGGGAGCCACAATCAGATTCTCCGGCATAAACAAACCATCACACAGTCGTTAGAAAGAAGAAAAGATTCATTGCTCACATTGAGAACTGCTTGAGTTTGGCCCTCAATGCCGCGATGCCTCATGCACATTCTGGTCAGGCCGGATCCGATGTCCCGAGTTCCACCTGGAAACACAAACACAAGCGGTCGGTTAAAACAGCCGACAAACGATGTGTTTGTTCAAGCGGTCGATTACGCGCACACTGTTATGTATCAGACACACGCACACATACAGTACATAGTTTCCATCCGATATACATCTGTTAACACTGTCATGGTAAAAGTCATCGGCATTACGGAGCACCATTTGCATTCCCGTTGCTTCCGTGAGAGGCGTGTGCTGGACCAGAGGCTGCGAGGAGGGCCCCGCTTTCAACATTCCACGGCACGCCGTCAGAGCGGAGCGCAGCGCCAGAGAAGACATCTTATTCTGTTGCACTTAGGGAGCGGTCGGAAAACACATTGTGAAGTGAGGTGAAATGTTCTTTTTTGGGTTCCCCTTCTGGGAATATTCTTCTCTGGAGCGAATAACAATCACTCTATAACTCAGCGGAGAAGAAAGCAACAGAGGGCCGGGATGGGGTGAAAGGTCAGAGATGAAGGCGTGAAAATGCTTTACGAGGATCAATTGACTGGGATCTCTCTCTCTCTCTGGCGTCCACAGGGACTCTCGCGCGCACGCTTGCGCAAACCGGCAGCTGTGTACAATAAAACACAAAAGCACAGCTCTTAATGAGATGGCAAATATTTGTTTATTTGGACTAACCTTAATATAAACCGGACGGAAAGCAACACCCACCAACATGTGTCAGACAGCATCGATTGGACTTTTTGAGTCGACCATGTGAAGCTTTTCCACTGGAGACAAATAAAACCCTGGTGTTAACAACTGGTGACACTGGCCCTCAAACTGTAAATCCAGTTTTAAAGGCAGGGTGTATTGCTAGTACTAGTGCGGTCTCTCACAAATCAGACTTTAGATCAATAAAGTCTGAAGTCTCTGAAAAAGGAAAAAAAAGGTTCTCCTATGGCACAGAACTGGTCTTGGATCAGATATAGACAATGCAACATAGACATCCAATGTTGGCCTCCTACCACTGCTCAATGTGATGATGTGCAGCCCTGTGGAGATGACATTGATTGACAGGTCTATTGATGATGTGACTGACCCGCCCTCTGTGAGACTGAAGCACTGTCTGTATGCAAGTGTGTGTGTGTGTTGGCAAAGATCACCAGAGGAGTGGAGAAACTAAACTTGTAATTTTAATCTATATGAAGGCAAGATTCCAGTGTGTGTGTGTGTGTGTGTGTGTGTGGTGTGTGTGTGTGTGTGTGTCTCAAAGAGAGTGACAGTCCTCTGAGTGTCTCTGCATGGTGCCAGCACTATGCTGACAGCAGAATAGGATACTCTGTTGGAGTGGTTTCACACATTCAAGTCAAATAACCGCACGCACACGCACACGCACACACACACACGCACACGCACAAACACACCATGTACACACCAGTGAAGAAACAGGGTGTGTTGTAGTGGTGGTGGAGGTGGTGGTGGTGTAAGTGGGTGATAGGCAGGCCCCTGAGTCAATGGGGTTCTGTTATCACTACAACGTATCCCATGGAGCGGTTGGTTGGCGGTGCAAAAGCCCTCCCCTCCCCCCTCCATCCTCCACCCCAACCCCAATTTGCCAAACACTGCCCCGCATGGCCTGGGGGTCCCGCTGTCAAGAGACCCAGAGAGGGCAGACAGGCAGCCAATCATTTTCTGGAAGTCAAGAAATGTCCTTTCAACGTGTACAAAGGCTACACTCTCAGTGTGTTAGCGTCAGTGTTAAATAACCTGCAACGCCTCCTCACTTTAAATCGCGCACATGTCCCCCGCAAACATTCACAGTGTAGGATTCAGAACAGGGAACACTCCAGATTGGCGTGCGACTTCTTTTGAGGACCCGTTGTTGTGTGTTCTCTGTGCATTTTTAAGAGACTCTAAAGCGGACTGTTGGGTTGGCAGCGAGGGGACCGACAAGGGGCCAGGGGCCAGGGGCCGGAGCAATAGGCGAGGATCGGGGTACGTTTGGAACGTTGGCCTGGAGCCTTCCTCAGGTGGTGCAGAAGAAGGCTCGCTTTGTGTCCTCGGGAAAACCCTGCCGATGAGCGTGTGAGGTTGTGACTAAAGAGCTCTGTGTTTATCCCAGACTGAATGGCTGCATGGTTCAGTCCAGCGTCTCCTGTGTGTTTGACCTCCTCAGTAAGCAACGCTATACATCATTCTGGATAATGCTGGTGGACGTTTAAAATGGTTAAAACCCATACGTCTTGACCGAACCCTAACCCTTTGACCTAACAATAACCCTGGGTTGCTAAATCCAACATGGAACTTTTCGAAGGAAAGAGGTTGAAGCGCTAAACCGATTGGATGACGATCGTCGCATTCTCAGTTGCTCTCAGGATGTTGTTTCAGGCGTCTTATTTTCATTCCGCTCATTCAACATTTTGTCTCTTCAATATTGTCTTTCCCAGCCTTTCCGTTCTGACTTGGTGTTATTGCAAAGGGTGTGTGTGATATGTGTGTGTGGTAGGGTTAGGTGGTGTCTTGCTCAGGGACACCTCGACACTTGGATAGGGGGAGCAGGTAGGGTTAGGTGGTGTCTTGCTCAGGGACACCTCCACACTTAGCTAGGAGGAGCAGGTAGGGTTAGGTGGTGTCTTGCTCAGGGACACCTCCACACTTAGCTAGGAGGAGCAGGTAGGGTTAGGTGGTGTCTTGCTCAGGGACACCTCCACACTTAGCTAGGGGGAGCAGGTAGGGTTAGGTGGTGTCTTGCTCAGGGACACCTCCACACTTAGCTAGGGGGAGCAGGTAGGGTTAGGTGGTGTCTTGCTCAGGGACACCTCCACACTTAGCTAGGAGGAGCAGGTAGGGTTAGGTGGTGTCTTGCTCAGGGACACCTCCACACTTAGCTAGGAGGAGCAGGTAGGGTTAGGTGGTGTCTTGCTCAGGGACACCTCCACACTTAGCTAGAAGGAGGAGCAGGTAGGGTTAGGTGGTGTCTTGCGCAGGGACACCTCACACTTGGCTAGAAGGAGCAGGAAGGGACCGAGACAGCCAAGCCGGACCCAGACACGGGGGACAGAAAAGGTAAGTATAAGCAGATAGCAGAGGAGATCCTACATCTATTGGATCTGTCTAATGCACAGCAGTCAGCTGTGGGGCATTATGGGTGTTCTTTTGGAAGTCTGGAGAACTGGATTATGTAAGTTGCAAGGAAAACCCCTTTACCTCCAGCGATACAAGTCTCATATCTAGATTGGATTTTTCACATTTTAAACCAAAGTGATTTCTTCAAATGTCCTCGTTATGGTCGCATGAGGAAGACACGGTGACAGAGCCAACCGGGTTCGGGGAGGCTGCGCAGACAAAGGCTTCAAACGTCTCCAAATGTACTTCACAAGTCGCAAGGCCCCATGCTGAGGAGAAGATGAGCTGTAAGACCAGCTCTTCCAAGGACATTCACTTGTCAATGTTTTGTATTCTATGTGTGGCAAGAGACACCCTCCCAGGCAAGAGAGGGTGTCCTGGAAACTGTGTGCGTCCCCGTGGTGTTGCCAGGGTCGAACCCTTCTGTGGTTTGCCACTGCATTAAAAGTGACTGACAGCTGTGCTCTTTTAAAATCAAACCCAGGATGCAAACGTTAGTGTGAGCATCCAGAGGGGCGGAGCCACAGCAGCTCACGGCAGTTGCTCCAATGACATTCATCAACTCACCGAATATGCAACATGCGTAGCAGGACACATAAATACTACTACTACTTACTACTACTACTACTACTAATAATAATAATAATAACAACCTGCCAGGCCCAATGGTCTCCACCAACCAACCACGATCAAATGATTTTGGAAAGATTTATCAGATTTCCTCCTGTTATAAAGACATAGTGAAGGATGTGAAGGATATTCACCAACAGTCCAACTTTTAAACACATTCCGGCTACACAGAGAAACAGGGGGAGCACCTATCGACATCATCCTTACCATCACATACGTCCAGAGTGAGAACACACTTAAATAAAGTGTTCAGTTATTTAGCTGATTATGCTTTCAGTTGTCTAGCACCCGAGTATGTGGGCTGTAGTTACTTCCAATAAGAGATGTATACACTAATTTAGGATATAAATACATGCCATTTGGTGGACACCTTCATGCTAAATACCACAATACTTTGAGTGCATATGATATGGGTGACCCCAGCCCAGGGGGAATCAAACCCTGAATCCCAGCAGTGTTCTGAGCATCCTCGACCGGTGGAGCAAGGCTGGACCACGAGAACAACAACAGGAGAGGAAAGCTTTGAGGGAAAAACCAACAACAAGTAACAACAAAGAGTTTTGCTCATTTTGTTCATATCTCACGAGTGGCATCTCTCTCTAATGACATAGTGGTCTCTCTCAGTAGTAGCATAACCTTTGACCCAGGTGACAATTGAAGGCATGTCTGTGTGTGTGTGTGTGTGTGTGTGTGTCATTTGCCTGTGAGGCACACATGCTGTCTAGGTCCTCAACGCCCCCTCCTCCTTAAACGCTCTGGGAATGTCACATTAGACTGGGAGAGGCCCAGCTTGTGTCATTTGTGTTTGTGTTTGGGTTTGTGTCCACTTTGACACGGTCCCATGAGCAAATTCACACACACATTAGAATTCTTCCAATGAGTAAAAACTTTTTAGACAACGGGTTTGTGGCGATCCCTTTCCATCTGCCCTTACTACACATCATCCTCTGCACTCACAAGGGCAAGTCATTACAAAGGGATCTGTGTTATACAATGCTACTCATGCCTCACTGTACTGTAGTTTGAAATGCAAATTTATATATATATATTATATATAATATAATATATATATATATGGAACAAAAAAAAAAACCATCTGAAAATTATTAATGTAGGAGCTGTAACGTAGAGTGACCTTCTAAAAATACGACTTTTTTTCTGAAAGCATCTGCTCTGCATTAGATCAGGGAGGGAGCCGTCCTCGCACAGCGCTGGCTTGTCATTAGAGCGTCAGAATGAGAGAGAGAGAGACCTCCTTCTAAATATCAGGCTGCAAGAATTGACAGCCATTTTACAACAAGGCCTAATATTAATCCAAATGAGAACACGTCACCGCTGGCTGAACGTGAGTCAATGCTGGCGCACAGCGGGGGGGCGTAAGAAGACGCACTTCTCGGCGACCGAGTCAGCAGGAGAACCAAGAGGTAGACGGGGGGTTAGCATCTGGAATAGTCTCCCTGGCTGATTATACCAATGTAGTTAGCCAGATGGTTAACCTTAACTCTAACCCTAACCCAAAGCAGTTAGCCAGATGGTTAACCATAACCAGTTGCCAAGAGCTGATGGCTAGCCTTATAAGAGAGAACTGGACATAGAAACGCAAAAACACACATTGCGTGTGCACACACACACACACACACACACAGCTGGACAAAAGCAGCACGATGTCCTCACAGGCTAATTAGAGAGCCCGAGGAGGACTTTAATGAGAGAGGCACAAACACTACAGGCTCGCTGACACACGCACACGCACACGCACACACACACACACGCACACGCACACACGAACGGACATCCCCAATCTCCCAATCCGCAAACCCTCCGTCTTCCTGACCAGACATACTGTATGTATCTGCACCAAGCCAGGTGCATTGGTATTAAAGGAGCAAAACGTATTAGTATTACAGTCGCTAAAAGAGGACAACGACAGGTCCCACCACTTCCCCGCCATCTTGATAAAAACAGTTCAGAGGCCGTGTGGGATGTGCTCGCAGTGAGGAGCCACGATGCTGCAGCACCAGTAGTGTGTCGACTCCACCAACATGGGGAGAGAGAATATAGGAGGGACAGGCTGCCCTACATTCCACTGACGCCTGTTGAAAACACATGTGACTAATTGATACGCAGACACACACACACACACACACACACACACACGCAGATACAGACACACACCCACACATACGCGCGCACACGCACACACGCAGATACAGACACACACCCACACATACGCGCGCACGCACACACGCAGATACAGACACACACACACATACGCGCACACACACGCACGCACGCACACACGAACACACACGCAGATACAGACACACACCCACACACAGACACACACACAGACGAACACACACGCAGATACAGACACACACCCACACACACACACAGACGAACACACACGCAGATACAGACACACACCCACACACAGACACACACACAGACGAACACACACGCAGATACAGACACACACCCACACACACACACAGACGAACACACACGCAGATACAGACACACACCCACACACAGATGAACACACATGCAGATACAGACACACACGCAGATACAGACACACACCCACACACAGATGAACACACACGCAGATACAGACACACACGCAGATACAGACACATACACACACACAGGCGCATGCACACAGACACACACTGACGCACATACACATTGACGCACACCCAGACAGACATACGCAGACACACCCACACACACAGATGCACACACACACACACACACACAAATACAGATGCACACACACACACGCACACACACACACACATACACAGACAGACGCACACACACATACACACACACGCACAGCCAGCATGCCCCCACGACGCCGCCCATGTAGGTACGTTACTCATCTGTGTGACATGCTAGGTGCTATCTGTGTGTTAGCCGCAGCCAGCCCGATGCTGAGCTATAACTCACTGGAGTGTACACAGTATGCTGTGTTTCAGCTTCCATTTGTTTCAGCTGTTGAGGCGTCGTCTCTGTCTTGCACGCACACAAAGTCTGACGAAGACCAATATAGCAACACTGGAGTTTCCCCATCTTCCATCTATTGACTTTAAGTTAGTTAAGTCCTTCGTCACATGAGTATCTTGACCACAGACACACACAGACACACACACACACACACACACACCCTGAATGGTGACAGCTGAGGAGGGGAGGACAGGAACTGTGTGTGGGTTCGGGAGGAAGATGGATGTAAAAAAGAAAGATGCACAAGTGGACTACACTTGGGGTGCTAAAATAAAATCCATTGACCATCCATGGCCAAATCGAATGTTTTTAGCTAGCTGCAGGCCTTCCGGTAGCGTTGCGTTGCTCCGTCTCTACGGCGACAGACGGATGGATCATCCCATCACCTGCCACGTGCCAGCCCTTTCAAACGGTTTCCAATGAGGACTTCCAGATGGTTTCCGCGAAAACAAACCAAATACGCACAGATCCATGAAAGTCACCAATACGGTTCTGCTGATTAAAAGGTCATCAAAGGAAACAATAAGTTATTTAACTGGGGATTAAGTGAGGGGGGGGGGGGGGGAAGAGAGAGAGAGAGAGAGAGAGAGAGAGAGAGAGAGAGAGAGAGAGAGAGAGCGCATATGTGTGAATAGTGTGTGGCACCTCTGTGTGCTTGTAGCGTGTGCATGCTAACGAGGCCTCGACTGCTGTGAGGGAAGCCAGCAGTAAACAAGAACAAGAGCTAGAGAAGGCTGGCAGCTCTCCTGTTCAGTTGTCTGTCTCTCTCTCTCTCGTCCTCTCCCACTCTCTCCTGTTCAGTTTGTCTGTTCTCTCTCTCTCGTCCTCTCCCACTCTCTCCTGTTCAGTTGTCTGTCTCTCTCTGTATGTCTGTGTCTCTCTCTCTCCCTCTCTCACTGTGTGTCTGTCTGTCTGTCCTCTCTCCTCTCCCTCCTGTTTATTTCTAATGCTTCTAGATCTTCTGGTTGCTCTGTATGTCTCTGTCCTCTCTCCCCCCCACCCCCCTATCTCCTCAGCCCCAGCCCTTCATCCAACAGCGTGGCGCATCTGCTCCTCCTCCTCCTCCTCCCCCCCCCCCCCCCTCCTCATAATGAATGAATGCACCACAGGGGCTCAGGAAGCAGCCATTATGTCAGCCCACCAGGCCATCGGCAGCGCTCCTCTGCTCCTCTTGACATGTGTGGTCCAGCTCATGTTGATCTCGGCGGCTGCTTCTCCTTCCTAGAGGACGCGTGCTTGAGGCGCATCGCTTGGCATTGCTAAATCTCTGTCGTCTCCGTTCGCCGGCTTCACTACAGTGCAGAGGAGTGACTGGAAAAGAATGTGGACGATGTCTTTCTTGCTAGACGTCATGGACAGATGCAATAAGAGAAAAAGAAGAGATCAATTGGAGAGGGTATTGATTTGGTCGAATGGGGAAGTAAATCTACAGTAAATCACATTATAACACTTTGGAAATAGAAAAGAAAGACATAACGAGTTTAACTGTGAAGAAGTTAGATTCCTAAAAACTCTCACAGGGACGCTTGTCCAGATGTGTGGGAGGTACTGGTCTCTAGGCAGACTTCAAGTTGGATTAGCGTTCGCTGCGAATGCGAATCTATTCCGTATTGTAAGTGGCTCGATGTAGTGTTACAATACAGTATCCTAACTGCAGATGTTGGCGTCGGCCTTGCATCACGGAGCATATGTAGGTCACAGGGACTCTCCCCGCTTTAAGTTGCATTTTTTCTCTCCGATCTCGTTTCATCCTGAAGAAGTTGGGTCCGTCTGATCTACTTTCCCGCTCACCTAGTTCTTCACGAGCGTGCAGCCGCTGAGCCGTAGAAACAAGTAGCAGAGACCACGGACGCAAGCCCTGACTCTAACCCCAACAGCAGCCTGACGGTGCCCGAGCAGTTAGGACAATGAGAGGTCCATAGAGATTCTCCACAATGCAGACGAGGCATCAGATAACATGGCTGACAACACATGAATAGACAACATGCTGCAGATTGGATCTACGTTCCGTCTCCGTGTTTGTCCCAAAATTAAGCTATCAATCTAATAACAATAATCTGTGTGTGCGTTGACCTCAAACAGCACGCACACACACACACACACACACACACACACACACACACACACACACACACACACACAGTCCCTCTGTGCCCTCTCTCTCGTCTTTCTTGGCTCTGCTGTCCAGTTTCCTCCGATCTCGCCCAGTCTGACACACATTCCAAAGACGGACAGAGCGACAGGATTATGAGGACTGGAACCAAGAGCCTACAGCCCACCGTCTCTTTGCTTAACAGGTTTAAAGCGATGATCAAAGACAAAGAAGAAAGCTATTCATCATAATCACGCCACTGGTCAAGGCAGTGGTCCACATCATCACCTGCCCGTCAGGGGTGGTCAAGGACCCTATGCCACTGTGGTTTTTAATTGCCGAGTCAGTGCCAGGTTAATGTCCCGAGTGAAGCCTCAAACTGGACTCATCGGACACCATTTTGAACGATCTACCACAATAATCTGTGACTCCAGGGACAATGATGTAGTTGTGCGCTCAGTTTAATGCCAGCATTGTGACATCTTGCCAGACCAAAAGTTGTGCGGCGCCACTGGCAACGATCGTCTGCACGGTGTCCAGAATGGAACGTGTGTTCTCTGTGGACACATGCCCAGGTGTCTCCTCCGCGGGGACATGCCCAGGTGTCTCCTCCGCGGGGGACATGGCCCAGGTGTCTCCTGGCACATGCCCAGGTGTCTCCTCGCGGGGACATGCCCAGGTGTCTCCTCCGCGGGGACATGCCCAGGTGTCTCCTCCGCGGGGACATGCCCAGGTGTCTCCTCCGCGGGGGACATGGCCCAGGTGTCTCCTCCGCGGGGACATGCCCAGGTGTCTCCTCCGCGGGGACATGGCCAGGTGTCTCCTCCGCGGGGGACATGCCCAGGTGTCTCCTCCGCGGGGACATGGCCAGGTGTCTCCTCCGCGGGGACATGGCCAGGTGTCTCCTCCGCGGGGGACATGCCCAGGTGTCTCCTCCGCGGGGACATGGTCCAGGTGTCTCCTCCGCGGGGGACATGCCCAGGTGTCTCCTCCGCGGGGACATGGCCAGGTGTCTCCTCCGCGGGGTCATGCCCAGGTGTCTCCTCCGCGGGGACATGCCCAGGTGTCTCCTCCGCGGGGACATGGTCCAGGTGTCTCCTCCGCGGGGTCATGCCCAGGTGTCTCCTCCGGGGGACATGCCAGGTGTCTCCTCCGCGGGGACATGCCCAGGTGTCTCCTCCGCGGGGGGCCTGGCCCAGGTGTCTCCTCCGCGGGGACATGGCCAGGTGTCTCCTCCGCAGGGACATGGCCAGGTGTCTCCTCCGCGGGGGACATGCCCAGGTGTCTCCTCCGCGGGGACATGGTCCAGGTGTCTCCTCCGCGGGGGACATGGTCCAGGTGTCTCCTCCGCGGGGGACATGCTCAGGTGTCTCCTCCACGGGGAGACTTTAACATTGCAACATGCCCAGGTGTGTGTGTGTGTGATACACAGGATGTGAGTCACGGTGGGGACTGGCACACTGGTTGGATTGCAGTGCTGGTATGTGCACTGGGCCGGCGAGGAGGAACAACAAGTCACACAAACACACATCATGCAAAACAAAGTCCTCCCCCACAGGTGGATATGGAAATCATTGACGGAGAGGTGACGAAGAGGTGACAGTCAGTGTTGTCAAGAGAAATACTTGGACACAGAAAGGACGGGCACTAGAGTACTTTGAGAGCGGCTGAAGCACGACTACTACTACAGTATCTCGCTTCGGAGAGTTTCGGTTGGTTTGTAAACAAGTTCTGGAAACAACTTGTACAGCGGTTCATGGTTTAGGGCCACAGCACACACAGTCTTAACTGTTCTCACGTGTTGGATTTACAGTCAACGTTGCCCATGTGTCACAGTTTGAGTCAAACTCCTGGATTTGCCAATTAGCCAAAGTGTCTCAGCAGATGAGGGCAGTCAGGCCCGCTTCACAGCCTACACTTGTCTTGAGGCAACGATCACAGCAGGAAGCACGTTGCACAGGAGGCCGGGAGTTGACTGTTAGTTCATTGAACAATTTCTCCGCCTACAACCTTCTATAAAATAAAAAAAAGGGAGTAATGACTCGCAGATGAGAAGAATCTGAGTCAGATAATGCAGGAGCAGAAGTCAGGTTATGCAAGACGAGGAGTCAGGTTATGCAGGAGGAGGAGTTAGATCATGAGAGAATGGACGTTGCGGCCAAGCCATCTTGTCCAAACCATCATTAGCATCAGTCTTTTATAGACGAGGTAACTTATTAGGCTATATACATTATTGGACCGATAGCATTTGAAATAGACTGAAATAGACGTAGACATTTAAAATGAAATGTCTGACGCGCCTGACATTTGACAACGCGGCCGAGAGCAACAGTGACAAAGCGAAGCACCGGAGCCCTCAACACAACGGAGTGATGAGGAACTTTTGCATGACAGACAGGTTACCTGACAGGTTGGGTTTGGTAATCTTGAAGTATCCAATCGCAAAAATTATGTATGCAAAGTGTAACTGACACGAACATCCCCGAATATGACGACGAGGGATTTGATTCTAATTCAATGTCTGAGACACTGGATTGTCCTACATCCCTCCGGCCCGCCGCACGCTGCCCCTTTCTCCCACACCGGAGCTCGGGATAAGAGGAGTCAGATCAGCCTGGGAGCCTCGGAGACACTTCACTTTGAATGCGGCAAACGGGAGATAATGTTCAGCATTGTGACAACATCACATACTGACTGACCGTCATTGTCACAGCACTGAAGGCAATTTGAATGTATTAAAATCTAGAAGCACATAGGAGGACACGTCAGTAAAGGCCGGCAGACTTAGGAGCTAGCGAGCAGGAACAGAGACAATGAAAGCGCGCGAGGGAGAACATTCAAATGACAAGACGGCGGCGCGGAATAAACTCCACCACTTTCCACATGCGGCGGTTGGCCCCACCACGCCGGACAAGGAACTCAAGAGCTCCTGCAGTCTCAAGACGCAGCCTCTGGACTGCGAGAGAGACGATGAAAGACTTCCAGTCAGCGACATGTTGGGCTCATGAGAAGCATGGACACACACACACACTAGCGAGAGCAGGCGGGCCAGAACAGCACCGCCTTGTTCACCATCACCACACTCAGGTCGCAGTCACTGTGTGTGTGTGTGTGTGTGTGTGTGTGTGTGTGTGTGT
>PIJE02005873.1:0-12500 GCA_002895965.2 Coryphaenoides rupestris
TGTGTGTATGAGAGTGGGTGTGTGTGTATAATGTTGTGGTTTGTGTGTGTGTGTGTGTGTGTGTGTGTGTGTCGAAGTGTGTTGTGTGTGTGTGTCGTGAGAGAGTGTCTGGTCGTGGTGGTGTGTTTGTGTGTGTGTGTGTGGTTGAGTGAGGTGATCTGTGGGTGTGGGTGTGAGGCGGTGGTGGGTAGACTGCGGTGCTAGGCCGATGATAAGCAGCCACGCCGGCCCCAACATCGCATTGAGTGACGGGCTGCTCATAATCTGCCAAACTCCACTTGTTTACAATGAAGCGCAGGAAATCATGGGCTAGGTAACAGAACGCAGCTCGCGATCCATCACCACACAGCACCACGGCGAGATGAGGAGGAGGAGGACGAGGAGGAGGAGGGGAAGGGAGGGGAGGATAGGGAAGGAACTACCACCAACCACACAACAACACACACACACAACACACAACACAGACACAGACAAACCCACAAGGCTTTCTCTCTCACTCTCTCTCTCACACACACACCGACCGAACAGCACAAAGGCTTGCTTCTTCTCTCTCTTCTCTCTCGTCTCTCTTCTCCCCCTCTCTCCACTCTCAGCCCCCCCCCCCCTCTCTGCCTCTCACACACACCGACACACAACACACACACACGCGCACATACACACAGAGACTCTCTCACACCCACACACAGATAGGCATGAAGTCCATATGCAGCACCTATAGGACATATACTGTACATAACTACCTATATATAGACATAGACACACACACACACACACACACACACACACACACACACACACACACACACACACACACACACACACACACACACACTCTAGTGATGTGTGGTTCTGGTATCTTCTCACCCGAATCCTCATTACAGATTACAGCCATTCAAGTTCTTGAATCTTGTATCTTGAGTCTTGATTTTATTTCATCATGGGCTTTCCTTTTTAGGCAAAGTGCTATTTAACAGAAAACACAGACCAGCTGAAATAAAACAACATTAAGAGGCACTTGCATGTCAACATATGTGTACATAAAGAGTCCAACCTATAGGCTATAAATACCCAAGTAAACAATTAAACAATTAGGATGGCGTCGGCCTACAAGAAATAGCTGATGGAAAGAAATTAGATTGCTGATTTAACGAAAGCGAACACAAATCACTCGCATATCATAGTACAGGAGAAGGGCTGATCTGTAACCGCCTACAACACACACACACACACACACACACACACACACAACACACACACACACACAACACACACACACACACACACACACACACACACACACACACACACACACACACACACACACACACACACCACACACACACACACAATATCGGGGAAGCTTGTTGTGAGAAAACGTGTTTTTATTGTAGAAATAATATTCTTCGTTGTTTTCCTCCATTTCTCTGTGATTTCCTCTCAGCAGCAGATGAGCGAGTGAGAGTTTGAGCCGTTCGGTACGAGAGAGAAATTCTGCCACAGAGCCTGGAGAGGGGAAATCAATAGAGTTTGACCCCGGCTTGACCTCTTGTACAACGGAGAATTATGGGACCACACTGGCCTTGACATCAGCTTATTTGATCCGTGTTCTCCCAAACAACAACAACAACAGCTCTCTCTCTCGCTCTCTCGCTCTCTCACTCTCTCTCTCGCTCTCTCTCTCGCTCTCTCTCTCTCGCTCTCTCTCACACACACACACACACACACAATCACATACACAGACATACCCTCCCCCCTAGCAGACACACCACACACACACACACACATATATATATACACATACCCCAAACACCCCCCCCCCCCCCAAAACACACACACACACAGAACCACACACACACACACACACACACACACAGAACCACACACACACACACACACCAGATGAGTGATGGTGTTCCTGGGACCTGAGCAGTCCGTTAACCGTTAAGCTGCTGCATTCAGCATCCCATAATATCGGGTCGCCATGGTCACGCTTCCAAAACAGTAGGGGGCCGGCCCGGGAGCCTCTGAGAGCCGCAAAAAGGTTCAAAGGTCAAGGTGTCGAGCAAAGGTCACGGAGAGGTGATCGCAGCGGGTTCGAGTCGTGCGGGAGACAAAAGGTTCTCGGGGTGGGGGGGGGGGCGGGGTCAGGGGTCGAGGTCGGGGGTCAGCAGCGGGGGTCCGTCTGTCACCGCCAGGAAACCGAGTCAATCGTTTGCTTGATGGAATCTAATTGGGTCAAACTCCATCGCAACAGGAGACAGAATGTACACCAACGTGTACCTATCTTATCTTACCTATACTTCTCCCAACTAACCCTAACCTACTGTAAATTTGTAAATGTTAGTTATTGTATTATTCTGTGTATTTCTCTATTGTTTTATTGTACTGTATTGCTATGCAACCTGGGCACAAGAATTCCTGGGGATTAATAAAGTTCTATCTTAACTTATCTTAACTTATCTTATCTATCTATCATGCTACTATTAACAAATGCAGTTCTGTACATGTTGCTATAAGTATTGGTTGTTAAGTAATTGTAATTGACAGACCATCTAATTCTATAGTTTATTTATGTTCTTATTATTAAGACTTTTCTTCTCCCTGCTCCTTCCGGTCGTGGAACGTACAAATAGAGACGAGCTCTGACTGGGAATCTCTTAGTTTTCGTTGTTTTTTTCTGAAGTTGTACTGAAGAAATAAAAAATGAAATTGAACATTTTAAATCTATCCGCACCAAGCTGGAGACATAAATAAGTAGTCCGGGTCATTAAGACGTAATCACAGCGGTGTTCTCAACGTCGTCCTCGGACTCAGCATCAGTAGCACCAACCTCGTGGGTTCGCTCGGCGGCGGGCGCTAGCAGCGGCGGCGGCGGTGGCGTTGTTGTTGTTGTTGTTGTTGTTGTTGTTGTTGTTCTCCGGCTACGCAAATCTAATCGTGAAATATCTGCTCACGACGTCCTCGCCCGCAACGCCGCCCGTTTCCTCGCCGGCGTAATATCTTGCTTTATTCGGGGAGATGTGTCACCGAGCGGCGGCGGCGCGGAGCACACGCACTGAATTTCAATTTGCGATAAATTGATCTTCATCCATTCCACACCTTTTCATACACAGAGAGTGTGTGTGTGTGTGTGTGTGTGTGTGTGTGTGTGTGTGTGTGTGTGTGTGTGTGTGTGTGTGTGTGTGTGTGGATATGAGTTACAAATTGTGTGTCGCGCGCAAGATAAAACAACGCCAAATATACATTTCCTCATTTATAAACAGTGAGAAATTACTGGGCCAGAAATCAGATGAAGGAGGAGGGGAGGGGGAGGGGAGGGGGGGGAGGGGAGGGCGGAGAGGGGGAGGGGGAGGGGAGGGGGAGGGCTTCTCCGGCTGTTTACCTGCGTCGCTCCGCACGACGACATCGTAATATAAAAGGAATTACAGCAGAGCTCGTATGGATGGAGAGACGAGAGAGACCTGGACCGTCAGCAGGCTGGCAGACACAGAGACACAACACACACACACACTGGCACACACGCGCACATACATGCACACTGACACACACACACACACTGACACACACACACACACACGCGCACATACATGCACACTGACACACACGCGCGCACACACACACACACACACACTGACACACACACATACATGCACATTGACACACTGGCACACACATGTACACTGACATGCACACACTAACAAACACACATACACACACACACACATCCATACATTAACAAACACACACACACAGATGCATGGGCACATTGATACAGACACACGCGCACACATGCACACACACACTAAGAAACACACACATATTTACATTTACACACACACACACACACATATACCCACACATACACACCGACGCACACACACACACACACACACACACACACACACACACACACACACACACACGTTCATTTCCTCAGCATCCAAAAGGCACACGGGCAAAATTCCCCATCAGCCTCCTGCTCCGTGTGGCGGAACGCAGCGACACACACGCACACGCTAAACACCAGTGATAAACACACACACACACACACACACACACACACACACACACACACACACACACACACACACACACACACACACACACACACACACACACACACACACACACACACACACACACACACACACACACACACACACACACACACACACTCGTGCACGTGGAGGTAAAGACTCCCAGACTACAGCCATCATGGCGTTACCCTCCGTGTGACTCCAGCCACTCCAGAAATAGCATCTCTAATGTGTCCCCCCCCCCCCCCCGCCCCCCCCGCCTGGCTGGCACAACGGTCCCTTAATAACACACTCCATTCATAATAACTTAATAACTCTCCATTTCTGTTGGCGTAAATAAGGACTCCATCGTCTGCACCTTATTTCATGCAAATGAGAGCGAGTGAGGCGGCCGACACGGGTGGGTGGGGGGGGGGCATGCTAAGGGTCTCTGTGTGTGTGTGTGTGTGTGTATGCATACGTGTTTGTGTGTGTGTGCATGTGTGCATACATGTGTGTGTGGTGTGTGTATGTGTGTGTGCATGCATATATATGCATACATGTGTGCTTTGAGGTGTGTGTGAGTGTGTGTGTGAGTGTGAGTGTGAGAGAGCGAGAGAGAGAGAGAGACCATCAGTGATACACACACAACGCCCACACTGCTGTACGCCCGGCCATCCAGCCTCCCGATTGGCTCGTTTGCTTCAAGGAGCCAGCCAATGGGGCTTTGACTTGGAGGCAAACGTTGCTCGCTTGTTGTAGCGGAACAACAACAACAACAACAACAACAACAACAACAACACGACGGCGTCTCATCGCGGCTCGGTTAACGACTTCTCCGCTTCGATCATTTTAAATCGTACGCATTGAATCTTCACGTATCGTAACATTGAGCCGTTAGTTAGTCGGTAATCCGAAGTGATTTCCTGCACGCGGAGGTTCCCACAGCGCTTGAGCTAAAGTGGAACATCGTAATCAAAGTGATCAATATATATATTCACGCCGAAATATTAATCCAGGTCCATATACAGTATTTTGATATATTTATATTTTGACTGTACATTTGTACATCTGTTAGTTTATTTGTATTATTCTGTGTATTTCTCTATTGTTGTATTGTACTGTATTGCTATGCAACCTGGCACAAGAATTTCCTTCGGGATTAATAAAGTTTTATCTTATCTTATAAAAACACCTTAAAATAGTTAAAATGCGTGTGTGTGTGTGTGTGTGTGTCTACCTGAGGTGTGTGCATACGTAGGAAGTAAATGACGTCCGTGTGAAATATAACTCTCATTGTCAAGCCAATGAAACACGGCAAGCGAGGCGCATCTCTTTATGGCCGCAGATTTGTGTTGGAGGTCGTCTGTAAAACGCTGTGCAGACGGTGGGGAAATTAGGAGGTTAAGTGAGGAGAGGAGAGGAGGAGAGAGGAGAGGAGAGGAGAGGAGAGGAGGAGAAGAGAGGGTCAGTTAAAACAGCTCCCACAGCTTCAGGAAAAGGTTAATCTCTCTCTCTCTCTCTCTCTCTCTCTCTCTCTCTCTCTCTCTCTCTCTCTCTCTCGACTGTTCCATTAGGGCTACGGTGAGTTGGTACGGTCCACCTCTTTCTGTGTACTGTAGAAATGTTTGTGCATCTTTTTATGTGTTGTTCACCTGCGTCCATGTTGACAGCGCGTGTGTGTGTGTGTGTGTCTCTGTGTGTGTGTGTGTGTGTGTGTGTGTGTGTGTGTGTGTGTGTGTGTGTGTGTGTGTGTGTGTCTGTGTCTGTGTCTGTGTGGTGTGTGTGTGTGTGTGTGTCTGTGTGTGTCTGCAGACCAAGTGAGTCTTCTACCGCCAGAAGGAAGGTGGGGGAAGGGGAGGAGCTACAGTGGTGCCCGTAAAACAGAACCCCTCCCCCCAATAAAAAAAAAACGTCTCTATTAAACGCCTCTATCAAACCAGCACCACACACACACACACACACACACACAGAGGCACACACACACACACGCGCACACGCACACACACAAACACACATGCACACACAGGCACACACACACACACACATGCACACACACACACACACACACACACACCTTGACAGGCCTGCTCCACTGAGAGAGAGAGATAGAGAGAGAGTGAGAGAGAGAGAGAGGAGAGAGAGAGAGAGAGAGAGAGGGGGGGAGAGATAGAGAGAGAGTGAGAGTGACCTCCTCCACCCCCCCCCCACCCTCTCCTCTCCTCCTCCATCCTCCCTAGCCCCCCCCCCCCCCCCCCATCCCTCTCAGTGTGAAATCTGATTTCCATGTGGTTCCCGTATGTGTTGTGCGCTCGGTGATTCATCAGGGATGCAAAGAGCAGAAACAATCTTTATTACATCCATTTCCTGCTTGTCAGGCAGGATCATGTCGGCTGTTCATTAAAGACGCGGCGGCGGCGGCGCAGGTGAGGAGAACGCGACGCGACGCCCTGATAGATTGTCTGCTCCCCCGCGGTGACAGTCTCTGGATGGATTGAACAGTGGGGGGGCGAGGGGTGAGGAGGGGAGGAGGTGGGAGGAGGTGGGAGGAGGCGAGGAGGGAGGAGAGGGAAAAAAACGCTGACTCTGTCTGTGGCCGGCAATGTCTCGGATACACACTTATGCACGCACACACACACACAGACATGTGTACACACACACAGACACACACACAACCACACCACACACACACACACACAAATTACTGAATGCACACACACATAAACGAACAAACAACAAGCACACATAAACACACACACACACTTTCACTGTAAAGTTGTACATTTATGATTGTATTTTTTTATTCTATTGTTTATTATTCTATTGCTATGCTGATGTTGTATTTTTTAGCAAACTCTGGCACAAGAATCTCCTTCGGGAAGAATAAAGTTCACTTTCTTATCTTATCTCATCTTACTTTCATCACTATGGTCACATGTGTGCACGCGTGGTTACAGTTCAGAGGTGTGTACACACACACACACACACACACACACACACACACACACACACACACACACACACACACACACACACACACACACACACACACACAACAACTCTCTGTGTATGAAAAGGTGTGGAATGGATGAAGATCAATTTATCGCAAATTGAAATTCAGTGCGTGTGCTCCGCGCCGCCGCCGCTCGGTGACACATCTCCCCGAATAAAGCAAGATATTACGCCGGCGAGGAAACGGGCGGCGTTGCGGGCGAGGACGTCGTGAGCAGATATTTCACGATTAGATTTGCGTAGCCGGAGAACAACAACAACAACAACAACAACAACAACAACGCCACCGCCGCCGCCGCTGCTAGCGCCCGCCGCCGAGCGAACCCACGAGGTTGGTGCTGCTGATGCTGAGTTTGAGGACGACGTTGAGAACACCGTGATTACGTCTTAATGACCCGGACTACTTATTTATGTCTCCAGCTTGGTACGGATAGATTTAAAATGTTCAATTTCATTTTTTATTTCTTCAGTACAACTTCAGAAAATACAACAACGAAAAACTAAGCGATTCCCAGTCAGAGCTCGTCTCTATTTGTACGTTCCACGACCGGAAAGGAGCAGGGAGAAGAAAAGTCTTAATAATAAGAACATAAATAAACTATAGAATTAGATGGTCTGTCAATTACAATTACTTAACAACCAATACTTATAGCAACATGTACAGAACTGCATTTGTTAATAGTAGCATAAGAGATAAGATAAGATAAGATAAGATAGAACTTTATTAATCCCCAAGGAAATTCTTGTGCCAGGTTGCATAGCAATACAGTACAATAAAACAATAGAGAAATACACAGAATAATACAAATAAACTAACATTTACAAATTTACAGTAGGTTAGGGTTAGTTGGGAGAAGTATAGGTAAGATAAGATAGGTACACGTTGGTGTACATTCTGTCTCCTGTGCGATGGAGTTTGACCCAATTAGATTCCATCAAGCAAACGATTGACTCGGTTTCCTGGCGGTGACAGACAGGACCCCGCTGCTGACCCCCGACCTCGACCCCTGACCCCGCCCCCCCCCCCACCCGAGAACCTTTTGTCTCCCGCACGACTCGAACCCGCTGCGATCACCTCTCCGTGACCTTTGCTCGACACCTTGACCTTTGACCTTTTTGCGGCTCTCAGAGGCTCCCGGGCCGGCCCCCTACTGTTTTGGAAGCGTGACCATGGCGACCCGATATTATGGGATGCTGAATGCAGCAGCTTAACGGTTAACGGACTGCTCAGGTCCCAGGAACACCATCACTCATCTGGTGTGTGTGTGTGTGTGTGGTTCTGTGTGTGTGTGTGTGTGTGTGTGTGTGGTTCTGTGTGTGGTGTGTGTTTTGGGGGGGGGGGGGGTGTTTGGGGTATGTGTATATATATATGTGTGTGTGTGTGTGTGTGTGTCTGCTTGGGGGGGAGGGTATGTCTGTGTATGTGATTGTGTGTGTGTGTGTGTGTGTGAGAGAGAGCGAGAGAGCGAGAGAGAGAGAGAGCGAAGAGAAGAGACCGCAGAGAGAGAAGAGTGAGAGAGCAGTAGAGCGAAGAGAAGAAGCTGTTGGTTGTTGTTGTTTGGGAGAACACGGATCAAATAAGCTGATGTCAAGGCCAGTGTGGTCCCATAATTCTCCGTTGTACAAGAGGTCAAGCCGGGGTCAAACTCTATTGATTTCCCCTCTCCAGGCTCTGTGGCAGAATTTCTCTCTCGTACCGAACGGCTCAAACTCTCACTCGCTCATCTGCTGCTGAGAGGAAATCACAGAGAAATGGAGGAAAACAACGAAGAATATTATTTCTACAATAAAAACACGTTTTCTCACAACAAGCTTCCCGATATTGTGTGTGTGTGTGTGTGTGTGTGTGTGTGTGTGTGTGTGTGTGTGGTTGTGTGTGTGTGTGTGTGTGTGTGGTGTGTGTGTGTGTGTGTGTGTGTGTGTGTGTGTGTGTGTGTGTGTGTGTGTGTGTGTGTTGTAGGCGGTTACAGATCAGCCCTTCTCCTGTACTCATGATATGCGAGTGATTTGTGTTCGGCTTCGTTAAAATCAGCATCTTAATTTCTTTCCATCAGCTATTTCTTGTAGGCCGACGCCATCCTAATTGTTTAATTGTTTACTTGGGTATTTATAGCCTATAGGTTGGACTCTTTATGTACACATATGTTGACATGCAAGTGCCTCTTAATGTTGTTTTATTTCAGCTGGTCTGTGTTTTCTGTTAAATAGCACTTTGCCTAAAAAGGAAAGCCCATGATGAAATAAAATCAAGACTCAAGATACAAGATTCAAGAACTTGAATGGCTGTAATCTGTAATGAGGATTCGGGTGAGAAGATACCAGAACCACACATCACTAGAGTGTGTGTGTGTGTGTGTGTGTGTGTGTGTGTGTGTGTGTGGTGTGTCTGTGTGTGTGTGTGTGTGTGTGTGTGTGTGTGTCTATATAGGTAGTTATGTACAGTATATGTCCTATAGGTGCTGCATATGGACTTCATGCCTATCTGTGTGTGGGTGTGAGAGAGTCTCTGTGTGTATGTGCGCGTGTGTGTGTGTGTGTGTCGGTGTGTGTGAGAGAGAGAGAGGGGGGGGGGGTGAGAGTGCGAGAGAGGGGGGAGAGAGAGACCAGAGAGAGAAAGAGAGAAAGCCTTTGTGTGTGTCGGGTGTGTGTGTGTGTGTGTGTGTGTGTGGTCCCTTCCCTATCCTCCTCCTCTTCCTCCTCCTCCTCCTCGTCCTCCTCCTCCTCATCCTCGCCGTGTGCTGTGTGGTGATGGATCGCGGCTGCTTCCTGTTTACCTAGCCCCATGATTTCCTGCGCTCATGTGTAACAAGTGGAGTTTGGCAGATTAATGAGCAGCCCGCTCACTCAATGGATGTTGGGGCCGGCGTGGTGCTTCATCATCGGCCTAGCACCGGTCCTACCCCCCCACCACCGCTCACACACACACACACACACACACACACACACACACACACACACACACACACACACACACACACACACACACACACACACACTCTCCATACACACACACACAACACACACACCACCACAACCACACACACAGCACTGTCGCTCAATACACCACACACACAAACACCACATCTATACACACACACACAGCACACACACACACACCACAACACACACTCTCATACACACAACACACACACACAAACACAACACACCCAATAATACACATCACACAGCACACACATAACACACACACAACACACACACACCCACAAGGCCCACACACACACAACAACACACACACACACACACACACACACACAACACCACAAAGGCCCACACACACACAACACAACATATCGTAGCACACTATGAACACGCACACACCACAAGGCCCACACACACACAACACACACAACACACACACACCACCACAAGGCCCCACACACACACACACACACACACACACACACACACCACCAAGGCCACAACACACACACACACACACACACACAGCACATCGGCACCAAAGGCCACACACACACAACACACAACACACACACACACACACACACACCACAAGGCCCACACACACACAACACACACACACACACACACACCACAAGGCCCACACCACACACAACACACACACACACAACACACACACACACAACACACAGCCAGGTGGTCGTCTTCACCAAATACCAAACTTGCGGTTTCAACGCGGGGATGAAGCACGGTCCCACTAAACACTGCAGACGCAGGTTTACTGGTTATTAGTCGTGAGTCACATGCAGTCACTTCAACCACCATCACAATGACAGCGACCACCGTGTCCGTTTGTTACGTTCATACATTTGTTTAAGTCTCTCTTGGGCTGACTGAGATTAACAGACTTTGCCTGAGAGCAATGGAATGTCCAGATGCACTTCAGAATAAGTATTTGTTCTTTATATCGGTTCTCTACCTTTACCACCGCGAGCAAGAAACACCATGCGAGGTCTGAAGACCTCAGAAGTCTAATCTGCAGCAGGAGTTCAAAATCCATCAATGAACACAAAACAGAATCAGCTTTAGTTTTAGCAAACAAGGAATGTGCTTTTGTGGAAGAGTTGCATAACATTGAACATTAAACAGTAGAAACTCAAAAGAAATCCAAAAATATAAATGTAAAAATAAGAAATAAAATGGTTTAATTTAAGAAAAGATGATAAATGGATTACATTTATACATCGCTTTTATCCAAAGAGCTTCACAGTATCGCCTCACATTCACCATTCATACACCGACGGTGGTAACAACCAACACGTCAGGAGCAGGTAGGGTTAGGTGGTGTCTTGCTCAGGGACACCTCCACACTTAGC
Organism: Coryphaenoides rupestris; assembly: GCA_002895965.2. Lineage (NCBI taxonomy): Eukaryota > Metazoa > Chordata > Actinopteri > Gadiformes > Macrouridae > Coryphaenoides > Coryphaenoides rupestris. Next base: position 11,345 of record PIJE02005873.1, read on the forward strand.
TAGGAGGAGCAGGTAGGGTTAGGTGGTGTCTTGCTCAGGGACACCTCCACACTTAGCTAGGAGGAGCAGGTAGGGTTAGGTGGTGTCTTGCTCAGGGACACCTCCACACTTAGCTAGGAGGAGCAGGTAGGGTTAGGTGGTGTCTTGCTCAGGGACACCTCCACACTTAGCTAGGAGGAGCAGGTAGGGTTAGGTGGTGTCTGCTCAGGGACACCTCCACACTTAGCTAGGAGGAAGCAGGTAAGGGTTAGGTGGTGTCTTGCTCAGGGACACCTCCACACTTAGCTAGGAGAGCAGGTAGGTAGGTGGTGTCTTTGCTCAGGGACACCTCCACACTTAACTAGGAGGAGCATGGTAGGGTTAGGTGGTGTCTTGCTAGGGACAACCTCCACACTTAAGCTAGGAGGAGCAGGTAGGGTTAGGTGGTGTCTTGCTCAGGGACACCTCCACACTTAGCTAGGAGGAGCAGGTAGGGTTAGGTGGTGTCTTGCTCAGGGACACCTCCACACTTAGCTAGGAGGAGCAGGTAGGGTTAGGTGGTGTCTTGCTCAGGGACACCTCCACACTTAGCTAGGAGGAGCAGGTAGGGTTAGGTGGTGTCTTGTTTGGTGTAACGGGAGCTCATCCTGCATCAATCTCTTCAAGGTGATTCCTTTTATTATTGAAGTGTTGCTGGGAGCCGAGCATACTAATGTGTAGCATGGCGTGGACACTGGACACACGGCACACACACGCAACACACACGCACACACATTGCTTTACACACACGCTACACACACACCACACACGGGGGCCTCCATACCCCCCCTCCAATCGGCGCACCCCTCTCCGCAGGCAAAAACTGTCAGTCACGTGTGTTTATGTGACACTTAGGCTCCCAGATTAAGTGTGTGAGTGCTGTGCATGTGTTGTTGTATACAGTACATCTGTGTGTGTGTGCGTGCACGTGTGTGTGTGTGTGTGTGTGTCCGTGCGCGCGTGTGTGTGTGTGTGTGCGTGTGTGTGTGAGTGGCGGGGGAAGGGCGGCTGCGAGGAGGAGGAGAGGATGTAGGAGGAGGTTGAGGAGGAGGAGGCATTGGAGGAGGATGGAGGAGGAGGCAGTGTGGATGAGGAGGATGTGGAGGAGGGGGTGAGGGATGGAGGAGGAGGAGGAGGA
>PIJE02005875.1:5000-17026 GCA_002895965.2 Coryphaenoides rupestris
CCGGGCCAACAGTTGGTTCTGGAACGGCCTCTGACTGTCCAGAAAATGAATCTCAAAGGAATAAACTAAAGACACGAAGAAAAAAAATAAAAAAGAGGGAACGACCACCTTCTGACAGCGTTTTTAGGAAGTAATGCGTTTTACAGGTGTACAGTTTTGCTGGACTGGCGTTGCCATGTTGGTTCTAGGCTGTGGGGTATCTAACACACAGGAGCGCGCCAGCCAGGTTCTAGGTAAGCCACCTGGACATGACTGGAATTACACGTCAAGGACACACCACACTCTTACACACACACACTCACACACACACACACACACACACGCACACACAGAGACACACACACCGACACGCACACACACTAATACAAAATAAGGATGTTCTTTGGAAGCAGGGACAGAGAAAGCTGGCGTTCGCGGTGGGGCTTATAAATACTCATCATCGCGCCGAACAACATGTTCTGTTTTGATGTAATTGCGGTGCTGGAAGAGAGAGCGAGAGATAGAGAGAGAGAGAGAGAGAGAGAGAGAGAGAGAGAGAGAGAGAGAGAGAGAGAGAGAGCGGCAGCCTCTTGGGCAACCGTCGCCGGGTCTTTAGTGAGGGATTTAGTGAGGAAAACGCTCGCACCTGGCAGAGCTTGGCATGAGGAGTAGGAGAGGTGGGAAGGTAATGAAGACAAGCCAACACACAGGGAGAGAGAGAGAGAGGGAGAGAGAGAGAGAAGAGAGAGAGAGAGAGAGAGACTGGAGACAGCACAGAAGAGGAGCAGACGGGGGAGAGGAGATAGAGAAAGAGAGGAGGGGGGGGGAAGTCATACAGAAGGAAAATATTTAAAAATAAAAGTGGGTAAGGGAGATAAAAAAGACAGTTGATATCCGTGCCTACGTACAACGGAGCACATGTTCGCGTTTGCGCGACATGACGCACACGCACGCACGCACACACACACAGCCACACACACCACACATGCACACACCAAACACACACACACACACACACAACGCACACACCACACACGCACACACACAACACCACGGGCAAGCACGCACGCACGCCACACACACACACACGATACACCGTGTCGAGGACAGAACACCTGGACTCGATGAGTGCCAGATGTTGTGGCCTGTTAAGCCCGCTAAGCCCGGCTAAATGGAAGGCACACCGGGCAAACCGGGGGAAGACACCACATCGATAATCTCAACCCAGCAGCTTCCTTACACCCCCTCCTCGCCCTCGCCCTCACCCTCACCCTCACCCTCACCCACCCCAGCGCGACTTACTTACCGACTTATACCGCCGGTGCTTCTGGAATCACTGTAATCTACCCCCAAATCCCCCCCCCGAGAACGAAAGGCTTGTTAATAAAAGTTCAGGAAACATGATGCCTTGGCAGGAGCGGCCGGCTAATTGTGCGATGAGACAAGATGCGATGTTTTTCCTTCTTTTTTTTTTTTCCCATATCCATAGAGGAGGAGGAGGAGGAGGAGGAGGAGGAGGAGGTGGTGGACGAGAGACAAGAGTGGCTTGTGTGTTCCCAAACAGCATAAGAAAGAGCATCCGTCAAGGAGAGGAAAGAGACGGAAAACTTGCTTTTGACGCGACTCAACGCAATCCCGAGGGGAATGGGGGCTGTAGTTTACCTTATGAACAAAATATTAATAAATAAATAAAATAGCAAGACCTGGAGAGTCGGCAGCAGTTGTTGCTGAAATGTGAAACTTATCCGTCGAACACAAGGGGGCGCACTTCCCCCTCACACACGCACACACACACACACACACACACACACACACACCCTCCACCACCACCACCCTGCAAGCAGCCCATGCCTGACAAAGTCCACTGGGAGCAATCTTATAAAAACCATTGTTCTTTGAGAACATTCTAGATACAGTGTGCTATCCTTCTCCTCTTGTTATGTGTGTTTATTTATGCGCGTGATCATGTGACCACATGTGTGAATGTGTATGCACGGAATGCACTGTCTCACCCCCCCCCCCCCCCCCCCCTCAAACCTCACCCTCTCTCCGTCTCTCTGTCTCTCTCTCTCTCTCTCTCTCTCTCTCGCACACACACACACACACACACACACACACACACAACACACACACAGAGGTAACGGAGCGGCAGCGTCTTACTTTGCGGTGTGAAAAGATTCTTTACCTTTAATCCCAGCGTGCTAAAGGAAAGTAGCACACACACACACACACACACACACACAACACACACACACACACACACACACACACCACACACACACACACACACACACAAAAAGAGGGCAACACATGTATTTCTTGCCACAAACACAAACTTTTTCCAAAAATGGATCTCCCACACTGAGAAAAAATGGTAAACAACCACCACACCAGTAAAAAAAAGCCAAACAAGCAATCTCGTTTGAAAAAAAGTACAAGGAGCATTGAGCAGAGGAGGAGAACACGTACACATCCCAAAACATCCCCACAAGTCCTCACACATCTTCATGCATCCCCGCGCATCCCCAAACAATTCTCACAATCCCTCCTAGGTCCCCCACAACAATTCACTCCAAGTCTTGAGCGTCCAACAACCATCCACATCACATCACCTCATTTCTCCCCACATCCACATCCAAGTCCTCAGCAGACGTCCCGAGAAGTCTTCACACATCCCCACGAGTCCTCCAATGGCGCCACCGCTCGCACTCGCCGCGCATCCTCACGCATCCCTAACGTCCCCACAAGTCCTCGCACGTCCTCACGATCCCTAGACGATCCCGCACGTCCCACAGGCCCACACATCCCACATCCTCACACATCCCTAGACGTCCCCAAGTCCCGCACTCCCCACAGTCCTCACACATCCCCACAGGCCTCACACATCCTCACAATCCTCACAGACTCCCACAAGTCCTCACACGTCCCCACAGGCCCTCACACATCCTCAACAACGTCCCCACAGGCCCCTCACACATCCTCACACGTCCCCACGAGTGCTCAGACATGCCAAGAAGTCCTCACACATCTCCATACATCCACACACATCCCTTCATGTTCTCACACATCCTCACACATCCTCATTACCCCCCCCACGTCCCCACAGGCCCTCACATGTCCCCACAAGTACCTCGGACGTCCCAAAAAATTCCCCATACGTCCTCACACACCCTCAGAAATCCTCCACATCACCACAAGTCCTTGCACCTCCTCACACGTCCTCACAAGTCCACACAAGTCCTCACACATCCCACATCTCACACATCTCACACCAGTGCGGGGGCCCCCCGTTGGCAGTGAAGGATTTGGATACTCACTCCGGTGATTTCCCCCCTCCGTGAATTAATTAGTCTCTGCCAAAGCGGGGCCACATTTGTCATTTGAATTCATGCTAATGAGCACCGAGGTCTCGTGGAAGGGGCCTGATAGGCCGGGGCAGCTGCTCTGCCCTTGCGGGGCCCGGCCTGTCTCTCTCTCTCTCTCTCTCTCTCTCTCTCTCTCTCTCTCTCTCTCTCTCTCTCTCTGCTCGCTCTCCACTGCTCCACATCCCTGTCTCTCCTCTAGCTCTCTCGCTCTCTCTCGCTCTCTCTCTCGCTCTCTGGCCGCCTCGCCGAATCCATTTCTTTCTTTTCCTTCGTTGTTTCTCTCGTTCATTCTCTCGTTCTTTCTTTGCATTTTGTCTTGCCACTTGGATCCCCCACCACACACACACACACACACACACACACACACACACACACACACACACACACACACACACACACACACACACACACGCACACTTCCCTCACCCCTTGCTTCTTTGCGTCTTTGTTACTTCTATATACATCTCCCTTTATGTCTCTCTATGTCTCTCCATCTCTCTCTCTCTCTCTCTCTCTCTTTTGTCTCCCCGCCCACCTTCCCCCCTTCTCTTTTCTCCCGCTACCCGTCTCTCTCTCTCTCTCTCTCTCTCGCTGTTTCCTCTCCAGTGGTCTTATCATCCCAGCACCACCACCACCACCACCACCACCACCAGCCCCCACAAACCCCAGCCCCTCCTGGGCTCTGTGACCTGTCAGTGGAGGGGATACCACCCATGTCCCGGGCTGATAAGGCAGCTAATTATCCGACACATTTCTTCTACTTCCGAGCGCCCGGGATCCGGGGGAAAGTGGATGGAGACAGCCCCCCCCCCCCCACACACACATATACCCCACATACCCCCCCCCCCCCCCACCCACCCACCCACCCAACGTGCACTTAAGGCAGCGTAGGGGGGGGCCCCTGCTGTCCCCGCACACCGACAACGTAGCGCAACGCCACACTCCACCCGACGCCCGACATGATAGGCCGACGCAAGGATAGGTGCACACACACACACACACACACACACACACACACACACACACACACACACACACACACACACACACAGACACGAGATACAAACCATTCACTCCCGCCCCCCACCCCCCCCCCCCCCCCCATGGCTGGGACTACCTGCTCTCAGACTCACAGACTCAGCAGCGCACACACACACACACATGCACACACACACACACACACACACGCACACACACACTATGACGATTTTGTCAGGGATCTAGAGCACACACACCCACACACACACATGCACGCACACGTGCACATATGCACACAACGCATGCACGGCACCAACACATGCACACACATGCACAGCACACACACACACATACGTGCACAGCTGTGTTAAAGAGTAGGCTGCGGGTGGCGTTTATGCTGCTTGGCTTTTTTACCATAATTCTTCCTACATACACATTTTACCCAACTTTCTTTTTAAAATTGGACCTCCGAGTCTAATGTGAATAATGAGCAACATGCGCAAGAAAACAAACAAACAACAAAATCCCAAACAACCCGACAACAACAACAACAACAAGAACAACAACAAAAGGTAAACAATGAACGCTGTGTGTGTGTGTGTGTGTGTGTGTCTCCGCCCGCCCACTCGGTCGGCCTGACCACCCACCACCACCACCACCACCACCACCCTGTCTCCCCCCCCCCCCCCCCCCCCTCGCAACCTCCACCCTCCTCACCCTCACCACCCTCCACACACCCCCTCACCCCCGTCCCCGTAGCGCATGGGGGGGTCAGACCGAAGGAAATTAAGAGCTTGCGTTGCCCGCGTTGTCAGCACTTTCACAGGGACCGAGCGGCGAGCGCCGGCCGGGGCTCCGTGTGCGAGGCCCTCCCCCCCCCCCTCTCTCTCTCTCTCTCTCTCTCTCTCTCTCTCTCTCTCTCTCTCTCTCTCCCAGACTCCCCGTTCGGCGGAGCAGACATAAGCGGTTTACTGCTCACACCCCGACCGTTTCTTTTTTTTTCTTTTTTCTTCCGATGCATCATTGGTCAGGGGAGATGACCACACACTGTATTATTTACTAATGCCTAATACTCCCCTGCGCTCGGCCAGCCCGCGCTTAAAGTGAATGTCAAAGCGTGAGTGAAGTGCGTAAAGCAAAAAAGTAAAAGTAAAGTAAGCGCGTTTAATCCTCGAGTATCGCTTACGGTACATAAATATATCCCCGGGTTTGTTTTTCCGTCTCGCTTGTTCGCCCGTTAACGACGTGAAAATAAATGCGCCGCCATAAGAGCCATATGTTTGTTTGTTTGTTTCGGCTATTATTTCGAACGCGATCCCCGATATGATTTTATTATAATTATTATTGTTATTATTCGCCGATGCGGTCGCGGCGGCGCTCCGCTCGGCCCTTTGCGTAAAATTAGAGATCGGGAACGGGACGCCCGGGAACAATAACCGTTAAACGGGGAACGGGCTAACGACGCGAGGAACGATAGCAATTTATATTTTAATGGTTTTGTCGAGTCTGACTTCCTAAACCGTTTTTCCTTACGTTATTGATGCCGGGGAACAACTCGAATCCGTCGTAGTTTATATTTTCCCCCGTTGAATTTATATTTTTAATCCAGAGAGAACGTCGTGCCGTGTTGCGTCGCATAACCGGCTTCCCTCGCCGGCTGCCATGTCTCCGAGTCAAGCGGTGAAATGATGGTTTTTGCGCCCAAATTCCTTTACTGTCGAGCCCCTTAATTGGCTTAGTGTAGAATGCCAGCCGGACGCCATATTTATACTTTGGGAGACTTAATCAAATTACATTGGAACTTTATGTGTTTATCGGTACATTTCCAACACCCTAGAGTGTCTTGAGTAATTTGGCTCCGACACAACCCACCTACTCAAAGCGGAGGGTGGGGACTCATTCACTCATCCTGTCATTTTTTTTCCGGGGGATTAAAGTGATCTTTCTGCACATCTTTCAGGAGTTAAGCGTGTTTTTTTTTTTTTTTAGTCGGGACGAAACTCTGGAAGGGTCCGTGGGGCCGTGGTGACGGCGGTGTGCGGCGGTGCGTGGCGGTCGGCGGCATGGTCTGGGCGGCGGGGTGCGCGCGGCTTAGCCGGCGCTTGGCGGTGGCGCGGTGGCGGCGCCGTGTCGGGCGGCGGGCGGGCACAAGAAAAAACAACCCCACAACCCATACAGCTTCTGTTTTAACTTTCACCATTTCCAACCTCCTCCTCCTCTTCCTCCTCCTCCTCCTCCTCCTCCTCCCTTCGTTCTCCTCCAATCTCGCTCATTTTTTCCCAGCAGCCTCGCAGCAAGTCACCGGAAAGCCATATTATGTGCTTGTCAAGATGGATAAACCCCACAGCCAAATGTTCAGATGAAAACAAATAAGTGGGAGACGATCATGTAATCGCTTCTGCCAGAGAAAGGCTTTAAGAGGAACATAAACACTTTCTGGATGTGTGCCCTCGCGCGCTCGCTAATTCCCTCCTCATGCTTTTGTCTGAGTCTCATTCAACTTCAGGACCATTTCATACCGCGCCGTGATGAGGTGTCACCGGCGCAGACGCGATTAAAACTACTTTGCTCGACGCTCAGCGACACTGAAAACGCAGAAAAAAAAAAATAAAAGCGGAAAAAAAAAGGGGGGGGGGATGTTATTACCTGGGCTGCGGATACAAAACTGTCACCGCCGCGCTCCGGCACATCGAGAGGAGAGAAACCTTTAATTAACCCGGGTTAGATTGCTGGAATCAGAAGAAGAGAACGAGGATCTTTTTTCCGTCTCGCGTCGCTGTCTTTAATTAGCGCGCACACACATGTGTGGTCGATTGATAGGTCACCACACACACGCACACACACACTCACACACAGACGCACACACACACACACACACAAACATATTTTAGACGTCGTCGTGTTTGTTTTTTCGCACCCAAAGGACCAATATCTTCTTCGGTCTTGCAGCTTTCCAGGGAGTACGCACGTTATGTCTCCGTAACCAACTGGAACGTGTCAACAAGAATATCCTTGCGGTATTCAAGTGTCCGTCCAGGATTCACTGCGGCAACAATGTCGTTTCTGTGGCCCAATGGTCTGAAATTAAAAGACGCAGAAACGTGTGTTGGTTGTCACCTTGCATGGTCGACGCCGCCGTCGGTGTATGAATGGGTGAATGTGAGGCAATACTGTAAAGCACTTTGGATAAAAGCGATATATAAATGCAATCCATTTACCATCTACTAGATATAATGCGCAGCTATCCCCCGTCACCGCAGAGAGACACCTTCGTCACTCGGCGATCACTCGTTCCGCTCCGCGCTCCCGAACTTTTGCAGACAACCGCTGAACTTCTAATACATACATGAAGTATAAACAAGTGATAAGATAAGAATGTATTTATGAACTGTTAATCTCACCTCTAAAGTTGCAGATTTGTCAGCGCAGTAAGTGATAATAGGTAGGAAGTAGACAGGGGGCTGCGCAGGAAGACGGGAAGACGGGAAGACGGGAAGACGGGAAGGGGACGCTTAACGGCGTTTAAACGCACGATGTCACACCTCTCATCTTTTCACGTCACTTTCCGCGACTTTCTGTCTCTGACGGAAAGATATTCTATAGAGTACATACATACGTCTATTTAAGAGGGAGGGCCGGGGGGAGACAATTAAAGTGATGTGGAATAAAGGGGGGAGGGCGAGAGAGAGAGAGCGAGATGCCAGGAAGGAGAGAGAGAGAGAGAGAGAGAGAGAGAGAGAGCAAGAGAGAGACGACGGGCTGGATAGATGGGTTGTGTGGTCGGAGTCGAAGGGAGAAAATAAAGTGACCAGGAGAGGACCGTGGAAAGTTAGAGTGAGGAACAGATCGGCTGTTGTTAAATATTAAAGCTAAAAAGGACACGCAACTTTTCCAACAATTTCCCCTCCCGGTGGGTTTCTCCCGGCGGTGCTGTAGGTGCAGCTCTGCGGCAGCAGCGGCGGCGGCGGCGGCGGCGGCGGCACGCACAGAGGGCCCCATTACTGCCGTGACATGAAATGCGGCGTTTAACCAAAACTGCCGGCGTCGCTGCCTTCGCTTCGCCTCGCCGCTCCGAATTACAGGCCCGACGTCGACGTCTCTCTCGGCTAAATGTCACATCCATACGCGGACGCATCAGGTAAAACCTTACATGACTTTTAACGCTAAATATACGAGCCTCCCGTGTTTACACAGTGAAATGGACCGGCTCGAAAGAATCGATTTCTTTCCAGTGGTCAGACATCTGAGACGGTGAGAGAGAGAGAGAGAGAGAGAGGGGGAAAAAAAGGGAAAAGTGCATACGATGTGGTCGGAATGTGAAGGAAAACCTTTAGAGAGAGAGAGAGAGAGAGAGAGCGAGGCGAGCAAGGCGAGGTAGCGAGCGGGCGAGCGAGCCGGGCCGGCCCGGGCCGGGGCGGGAAAATCCTAAACACTAACGGCAGGGGTTGTTAAAGGGAAGCATTGAGAAGAGAAAAAGTCACCGTTTTTGGACCAGTTTTGATTTTCAAACGTGATGTAATACACACACACACACACACACACACACACACACACACACACACAGAAACGCAAATAGAAAGCGCATGGCCGTGACCCCGCCGTCTAGGGAGCTGGTTTTCGTAGTAACTGAACCCCGATGAAATGTCTTCCTCGGAATGAGCCAAACCAGAGTCCCCCGGCCTACCAATACCGAGAGGGGGAGCGGGACGGGGGGGGGGTGGGGCGGTGGATGGGGGAATAGGGATATGTAAATACGGAACAGGAAATAATATTATAGATGTAAAGTGACACTGAACAAACGTGTATGTACTAATGACCCCGTGACAATTTCCTGGGAATTTTATTCAATCAGATTCAAACACAGTACGTGGTACAATTTCAAGTACAAGTATGCGCAAAAAAGAACCGAAAACCAAAAACCCAACGCATGAATCTGGTATTCATCCAGCGGCGTAGAACAGCAGCCTCTTCACCAATCGTTCGTCCGATTTTCTGTATTAAAGGTCCTATATTATGCCACCGGGTGTGAGTGTGATTCAAGCCGTTTCACAATTGCCACGTGACTACCGTCTAGTGACATCACAAGTGGGAATGTCCACCTCGATGTACGCTGACTAGATCGGTTTACCTGTCGGTACAGTCCACCGGGTAAGGCCGGTAGAACTAGCGTCTAGTAATCATACGTCGAGGTAGACTTAGCATCTAGTAATGATACGTTCGAGGTGCCGACCGTACCCACTTGTGATGTCACTAGACGATAGTCTCGTGGCAATTGTGAAACGGCTTGCAATGGCTAACCGCACTCACGCCCGGTGCCATCATATGTCCCCGTTAAACAAGACGCCATGTGGTCAACCTGGATCCAAACAAGATGGCTTCATAAAAACCCATCTTCTTCTCAAGCACACCGAGAGGAAGCAAAATGCACATTCTAAGTGCCAAGGGGCGCGCTGTCTTGTCTCCGGTCCCGACTCTGGCTATATGGCTACTTCCCCGGGATGGCCGTAGCCTAGCCGTCGCCTCCGACACCGGCATCGCTGGGTTTGTGGGGCCGCTGGCAATGTTGACTGATAAGCGAGTTTTGCTCTGCATGTCGAGCCTGCGGGGGCCAGCTGGCAGCGGGGGGGGAGCGGCTCTGCTGTTTGTGTTCTGCTTACCAGGGATGTCATGGCTGGCCAGAGAGGGGGGGCGCCGAAGCACGGGAGCGAGGCTAACGGGCGCGACCGACCGACCGACCGACCGACCGACCGACTGGCGGGGCCCTTCCCCCGGACTTGGCCCGCTCCGACTAAAACGGCCCAGATCAATCACGCTCGGCGGACGGCCCCCGTGGCAGTGAGTTAAGGCTTTCGGGGGGGCCGGCGCGGCGCAGTGTTTTTTTGGAACGTGGATCGAGCGAGCAAGCAGGCACCCCCCACAGGCCTGCTAGTTTGGCTGGCAGAAGCGCGCGGTGGTGGTGGTGGTGGTGGTGGCGGCGGTGGTGGTGGCGCGGTGGTGGTGGGGTGCGATGATGGCGGCGGTGGTGGCGCTCCCGCCTCGTTCCCCTTTCCTTGGGCTTCGCAGATGGCAGATGGCCCCGGCAAGGGCGCAGGCGGTCGTGTTGCTGCCTCCGCTCCCAAACCGCCGTCCGTCCGGAGACGGGCAATGAGTGAGAGATTAGGATGTGAAGCGAGTGAGGAGGAGGAAGGAGGAGGAGGAGGACGACGAGGACGAGGAGGAGGAGGGAGGGGAAGGAAAAAAGGGCTGAATGCTGAGGAAAAGGAGAAGGGAGTAGAGAGCGGGTGGATGATGATGCGTGGCTGCCCCGGGGTCTAGCCAGGCCTGGTGGAGGCGGAGGGGGGGGGGGGGGGGGGGGGGGGGGGGGGCGGCTGTATGGTCTGCGAGGCGTGGTGTGCTGGCTTCGGCTGCCCCGTGGCTGGGGATGCAATGGCAATCAAGGTCCCAGACAGTGGTGCAATTTGGTGACTTGTCTGAGGTCCGCCTGGCAAAGCTTCTGTCGGAATGTTTGAGTGTGCGTGTCACAGTGTCTGTCTGTCTGCGCCTGTGTGCGCCTGTGTGTGTGTGTGTGTTAGCGTGCGTGCGTGCGTGCATGTGTGTGTGTGTGTGTGTGTCCGTCCCCGGAGGTGCTAGCCGGCCGCAGAGTTTGGTAGCACCAGAGATGGGCCAGGCCGTGGCGATGAGACACTCCAGAGGCAGACTTAGAGGAAAATGTGACCTACATTGCCATAAGGGAGGGCGATCGAGACCCAACGACCAGCGTGCTGCTGACCGCACGCTGCATAATATCATCTTTAACCATATTTTACGTTCTTTTTTTCTTTTGGTCGAGATATTGTACGTGCGTCTCTTTGCGGAACACACGCGATGCAGTCCATTAAAGCGCCGCTAAGATGCTTTCAAGTGTCCCGTTGACGTCACACTTTAAACAAACAAAACCATTACTCAATTGACGGTCCATTTCCGTGGCTGTGTCCCGGGCTGGGGCATTACCGTGTCGAGAAGGGGAAAATTATTAATTATCCAAAGTGCACGCAATGTGTGAAGTATGAATCATGTTGTGTGTACGTTGTAACTGGTACGGTACGGTTATATTGCGTTGAAGGACTTCAAAAAACCCCCCAACCACTAACCCCGTCCCCCGTCCCCCCCCCTCCCCCCCTCACCGGTTTATCCCATAAGAAAACATTGGTGATCCTAATGCAGGGAGGCGGTGTTAACTCATCGCCTCCAATAACCCTGGGACTGGTAGCCAGGTGGCGCGGCATCGCTGCCTTCGGTTTCTATGGCGCGCTCCAAATATTTTACTCGTCGCCGGACTCTCGCCATCCCCCCCGTTCCTTGCCCCTACGACACCTTCGCACTCCCGGCTTGGACACTGGGTAACTAATGGAGAGATCCCTCCGCTCGTCGGACTCCTGCGCTCCTCCTTCTTTCTTCTTCGTCTTCTTCTTCTTCTTCTCCTTTTTTATTTTGCGGTGTATGCTCTTCCGCCCGGGTGGGTTAAATGTTTAAACATGTTGTTATGAAAGTTGCCCTGTGTGGGGTGGGTATGGCCATCGGGAGGTGGAACGTGAGCGAGGCCATTCTGCCACTACTACGGCAGGCGCTTATAAATAGAAGTCATGGCGCTGGGAATGTGTATGGTTAGTCGCCGGCGCCTGGAGAGAGCGAGAGAGAGAGACAGAGAACGAGAGAGAGAGAGAA
>PIJE02005879.1:5000-7500 GCA_002895965.2 Coryphaenoides rupestris
TTGGATGGAAGACGATGGTGGTGGCTGGGTTTTAGTGAAGGGTGGAGTGGAGGAGAAAAATAAAGCTCTTTGAATTGAATTAAATCGCCCTTCCAACCCTACGCACAGACACACGACACACACCCCCAACACTACACACACACACACACACACACACACACAGACACACACACAAACACACACACACACACACACACACACACACACACACACACACACACACACACACAGACAGACAGACACACACACACAGAACACACACACACACACACACACACACACACACACACACCACACACACACACACACACACACACACACACACACACACACACACACACACACACACACACAGACACACAGACACACACACACACACACACAGACACAGACACAGACACACACACACACACACACACACACACACACACACACACACACACCACACACACACACACACACACACACACACCACACACACACACACACACACACACACACAACACACACGCACGGCACACCGCAGCATCGCACACATGCACTCGAACGCTGGTGACCGCGGTGGTGACGTAAGGGCGGCTAGGACTATACGCACAGTTGAGTATAGTAAAACAAACAAATCACCGCCCCAAACTGGTCAAGAAACCACAACTGGCTCTCTACCCTCAAGACGACCTAAACCAGGACAGAACACAGTGGACCAAGAGAGCCAAGCCAAGGTCTGAAGACAGTCCTATAATATACACCGTCACTCTAACATTAACGAACCGTCAAAAATGTATAATATCCAACAAGACCCAAAGTCCAATCTTATTTGAAAGACCATAACCATAAACCTAAAGAAAAAAAAGAAAAAAAAAAAAAAAAACAACAAAAAAAAAAAAAAAAAAAAAAAAAAAAAGAAAGAAGGGGAAAGTTCTGATGAAAATTGTAGATGAAATAATAAATAAAAAACAGTCAACAAACGAATAAGGCCAGCCAGTGCACGAGTCCGCCACTCCACAGACTGTGTGCCCGTCGAACATCAATCCAAAACAGTGTCCGCACAAACTCGACTGAGCTAGCTCCCAAGTAGCCTCTAAGAAACCCCTGCCAGTCACGACATTCGCACAAATCTCACCTCGAAACCCAGCTCACGTCAAACCTCAAGACCAACTCCAACAGCAAAATACCCCGACTCAACCCAGAACAAATTAACATTCACTCACAACCCTGAAGATCACGCAAACACAACCAACACAGCAACCCCACGCACATGCCGTGTCACGTGTCAACACAGTCCCACGTATCTGAATACCGGAGCAATCTCCCATGCCCCTTCCGCCGTATTCCTCTACCGATTAACCACCACACGGTGTGCTCGCCTCCAGCTTCTCTCTTCTCCTCTCCCCCCCCCACAACTACCTGAACACAACACAACAACACAACAACACAACAACACAACACAACAACACAACACAACAACACAACAACACAACAAACACAACAACACAACAACACAACAACACAACACAACAACACAACACAACAACACAACAACACAACAACACAACACACAACAACAACAACACAACAACACAACACAACAACACAACACAACAACACAACAACACAAACAACACAACAACAACACAACAAGAAACAACACGTAACACCACTCATCCATGAGAACGTCGATCATCAACCCATAGACCACGCAACCGCCAAAAACACTAATCCATGAGCCTTTGTCCAGGTGCACACTCGGACACCCAAAATTATACCCTAATTATCCTTACTAAACAATTCTCTTTCTAGACCTTACTTCATTCACGTAACATCCTCGTCTTAATTAAAGAGGGTGCTACAACAGTTGTTCAAAATAGAATATTTTTAACTACATTTTGTTTTACATTTATCAAAAATATATACAGTTTACTTTTACAACACAGGATACCAACCAGATATGCGCATTTTTTCCACACTAAAACATACCACAACAAACTGTACTTCATTCCACCGCCTAAACAAAACCGAACCTATTAACGACAATATTTCGCTTTTATTAACCAAGATGATGCTAATCAGGAGACACACACTTATCTCAAGGAATAGCACTACGATCGTGCAATCCGCTCTGATTTGTCATAGAACGCACTTTCATGCAGATGCTCAGAATTCTCCGTTTGTGTAGTCGAACACTATCGCAGCTCATGTGTCAGTGGTAGTCATAACGTTTCAGTGCTTCCAAGCTTTTCATCAGACTTCAGCGATAATAGGGTGAGTGAATGCCACAGTGAGCTCCTGTTGAGGAGACATGTTACAACATGAAGTGTGTGATGATACTGATCAGAAACACTATATTAAGAGGTAGGAACAGTATAAGTAAGAGTGTAAAAAAGCATAAAAAGTTAGTCCACAATGAATGCCATTTTATCGCTTTGATTAGTTGCCACTGTGTCGACGTATGTGAGTGTGTCTCAACACATGTGTACGCGATCAGTCCAGGATTCAACAAACT
>PIJE02005879.1:10000-12500 GCA_002895965.2 Coryphaenoides rupestris
AGAGCAGGTAGAGGTTAGGTGGTGTCTTGCTCAGGGACACCTCCACACTTTGCTAGGGAGGAGGCCCAGGTAGGGTTTAGGTGGTGTCTTTGCTCAGGGACACCTCCACCACATTAGCTAGGTAGGAGCAGGTAGGGTTAGGTGGGTGTCCCTTGCTCCGGGACACCTCCACACTTAGCTAGGAGGAGGAGCAGGTAGGGTTAGGTGGTGTCTTGCTCAGGGACACCTCCACAACTTAGCTAGGAGGAGCGGCAGGAGGTTAGGTTGGTGTCTTGCTCAGGGACACCTCACACTTAGCCTAGGAGGAGGAGCAGGTAGGGGTTAGGTGGTGTCTTGCTCGAGGGACACCTCCACACTTAGCTAGGAAGGGGGAGGAGCCCGGGGGATCGAAACAGCAACCTCCTGTTGCCACGACAACCGTCTCTATACCTCCTGAACACTGCCCGCCCTGGAATTCGTTTGTATTCGGTTTGTGGCTGACACACGTACTTGTTTATTAATATGTGATTTCTCCCGGGGATTATTATGTTCGCTCCTGTAAGGGCTTTAGCCGCGGGTTTAGTCAATACATTTGAATGTGAACCAAGTTAGCCGGTAATGAGACTGGATTTGTTGCTACAGAGATAACCAGTTGGAACCTGACTCGTGCGAACTGCATTGTCGTTATTCTCTCGGTGGGAATTTCGAGATGTTTCGCAGTTGGGGAATTAAGTCGTCCAGCAGGCACAGTTGGAAAACACACCATCTCCTATCACCTTTTCAATTACTTTCTCTTCTATTTCTACATATTTCTATGGGTGGGGTGGGGTTGGGGGGGGGGGGGGGGGGGGGGGGGGGGGGGGTGGGGGGGGGGGGGGGGGGGGGGGGGGGGGGGGGGGGGGGGGGTGGGGTGGGTGGGGGTTTTCCGTATCAACTCGTGTTGTCACTCACTGTCTCCGTTGGCGAAGGTAGCGCGCTGGCGTTGGGCTCCGGACGCGCATCGGCCTGCAGGGCGACGTGGCGTCCACCAGGGCGTGCTTCTGCAGCAGGTCCCTTCCACTCCACAGGTGTTCCCGAAGATCCGGGGACCCAGCAGGCGGGTCTGGGGGTGGGGGAGGGAGGGAGGAGGGGAGGGAGTGAGAGAGAAGAGAAAGGGCGAGAGAAAAAGGGAGAGAAAAAGAGAGAGAGGGGGGTGGGGAGAGGGAAGATAGAAAGGAAGAGAGGGGGGAGAGAAAAGGGAGAGAGAAGCGTCGAGGGGACGAGAGAGAGGGAGGGAGAGGGGGAAATTTGGGGAGAGAATGGAGAAGAAAGGGGGTGAAGGAGGCCGGAGAGAGGGGGGAGAGAAGATGAAAGGGAGAGGGAGGGGGAATAGAAAAGGGGAGAAGAGAGAGGGAAAGAGGGGGAGAAGCAGAGAGAAAGGGAGAAGGGCGAGAAAAAGGGGAAAGAGAAGGGAGAGCAGGGGGAGAGAAAGAGAGAAGAGGGGGTTGGGGGGAGAGAGAAGGGGAGAGCGAGGTGGAGAGAATAGTGGGGTGGGGAGAGGGAAAGATAGAAAGGAGAGAGGGGGAGAGAAAAGGGAAGAGAGCGAGGGGGAGAGAGAGAGGGAAGGAAGAGAGAGGAATGGGGGAGACCGGTGGGTAGAGAGGGGAGAGAAAAGAGAGAGAGGGGTGGGGAGAGGGAATAGATAGAAGGAAGAGAGGGGGGGAGAGAAAGGGGCGAGGGGGAGAGAGAGAGGGAAGAGGAGAGGGGGATGGGGAGAGAATGGAGAGAAAGGGGGAGAGCGAGGCGGAGAGAAAGATAGAAGGGAGAGAGGGGGGATAGAAAAGGGAGAGAGGAAGAGGGGAGAGAGGGGGGGAGAGAAGAGAGACAGACGGAAGTGAGAGAGAGAAAAGGGGAGAGCGGTCGAGAAGAAAAAGCAAAATAAAGAATTGAAGAGTGAGCAAGAGAGACAGAGAGAGAGAGAGAAGAGAGAGGAGAGTCACATTGTGTCATACAAATCATTCTTTGCTGTCTCTTCCATATTTCATATTATGCAGCATCAACCCCAGAACCACAATGATGAATTTTTGTATCTTCCTCCGCTCACACAAGGTGACATTTGAATTGAATCTGGCCTTGGGGTGTGCGTGGAGGCGTGTCAACGGGCCAGGGCTCGTGTCGCACCTGAGCCCCGGGTCGTGGGGGTCGTGACTCCCCCCCTCCCCTGGTCGTCCTCGCTAACCTTCACGTCGTCCATCCAGCGATTGATGTCGCAGCATCCTCCTGGAAGATCCTCTGCAGCGTCAGGTTCTTGCCCAGGCGCCCCCTGCGGGCCTTGAGCAGCTCCTGCAGGTAGTCCCACAGGCGCAGCACGTTGTCCTTGCGCACGCCGACGCGCTTGGCGTCGTGGTAGCGCTCGCCGTCCAGCTCCGCCGAGATGGCCACCAGCGTCTGCACGCGCTCCTCGTACGCCGCGATGTCCGTCTCGATCGCCTCGTGCTTCTTCTTCGCCGCCTCCACCGCCGGCAGGTCGTAGCCGAAGTTG
>PIJE02005880.1:0-5000 GCA_002895965.2 Coryphaenoides rupestris
CCCACTACAGATTTACACCATTTAATAAAATTTAAATAAAATACAATATAAATACTGTGTATATGCAAATACATATATATGTCAAGGCGCTCATTAAGGACTCATCATTTAAGCGCATTATAAACATCGCCTCTGTTACACACTTAGCATAAAGTGCAAAAACAAGAATTGACACCGAGAGCGTCTCTTCGTAAGCCCTGCTTTTGATGTTCCGCAATTTGGCCCAATCATGCCGTAATCACCACCACTTCGCCAGCTCCCACTGGCGTGCGAGTGTGGAAGCCCTGCTCTCTTCACAAGCACATGTGGGCTAATTCCATAATCTGCTGCATGATAGGGCCAAGAGGACAATCATAAAGGAAAGGATTGTTTTCACAAAATGTTAGACGTCAGCGGCGAGCGCTGAAAAACCTGTGCAATCATCGTCTTTTGAATTGACAGCAGGGAGGAAGGATAACTTTAATGGATTTAGGTTTGTATTCTTTATTTATTTATTGCCTCCAAACACGACGAAAGGGACAAAGTTACACGTCGCGTTTCAGGGTCCTTTTTTTGCCTTCATGCAACGTATCCGGCTTCGAGCGGCAGCCGGCGGTATCCTGTCGAAGCCGGTCGCCGCGGCGATGCCCCGACTTAATATTGTTTTTTTTTTATTTTTTTGTAATGTTTTTTTTAATTCCTGTTAGAGTAGAAGTAAAGAATAGAAGAGGTTATTGTTTTGAATGTTTTTATTGATAGGATTGACTTCAGATTCCCCCGTCTTGGTTTAGGTTGAGGCTTGTGAAATCCGCACAAATGCATACGTTCAAGCAAAACGTGTTAACGCGATAGGAGACGACGTCCCGTCTTATGAAGTCAAAGGTTTTCCTTTCCGTCTTCCAGGTTGGCGCGGTAGTAGGACCGCTCTGCCGCTCTCCGGCCTTCAACTTACCGTCATCTCTACAAACTCCGACGAGACGAGACGAGACTGTACCAACGTGATTACCCCAAATCCGAACACCCATTCCGCCCACAATGAACACAAAGCTCCGGGTCGCAAAACGCGGCCTCCAGCATGGATCAAAACCGCCGATCCGTCCACTTTTCGTCCCCGCGCGGATCGATTGAGAACACGACAACGCGTACCTGGCTCACTATGACAACGACGACGACGACGTGACGGGGTGAGGGGGGTGGAGGCGGGGACGGCCTCTGTGTTTCCGTCATTCGTCATCCTTTCGGCGTGTTTATGAATCGTTGTTATGAAGCCGCGTCTGAAATGAAGTCCATTAAGGAGCGACCGCAGGGCGAGGCTCCGTGACACCGCTCTCCGACTCCCCCGCCTGTCCTCCCTCCGCCTCTAGTTGGTCCGTGACGGTGGAACTCTGCAGGCCAAGCCTGTCCGTCTGTCTGATTGTCGTCTGTCCGTCCGTCGTGTCCTCATGGTTTGCTGTAGTTATCCTGGGCACGACGCGCGCACTCAATCAAAGTTTGGACGGGCGTTCTTGGCAGGAGAGAGTTTTTCTCTCTTTCTTTCCCTTTTATTTCCGTGGACTTCCTTTCAGCCGGGAGACGCGTGTTTCCCTTCTATATTACTGGAACGGAGGAGTGATTGGCCAACATCTTTGATTACCCGGAGCAAAGACGGAGCACTGGGAAAAATATGGAACTGTCTATTTATTTGTTTTGGTGGTGTTTTTGTTGTTGTTGTTGTTGTTGTGTTGTGTTGTTGTTGTTGTTGTTGTTGTGTTGTTTTGTTGTGTGTTGTTGGTTTGTTGTTGTTGTTGTTGTTGTTGTTGTTGTTCTTGGAGGCCAGTCTATATTCGCCAAGATGTTTACCACAACAAGCAGGAAAACACAACACAAGCAACGCAAACGCAATGTCGTGTGTGTGTGTGTTGTGTGTGTGTGTGTGTGCGCGTGTATGTGAGTGCATGGTGTGTGTGTTGTGTGTGTGTTGTGTGTGCATGTGTGCAATGCTGTGTGTTGTGTGTGTTGTGTGTGTGTGTGTGTGAGTGAGGAATGTCCACTAAGGAACAGAACACTACACACACACACAGGCACACGGTTTTGTCGACTTCAGATGCGCGGACACGCCAACACCTGCACGTCTTTGATGACGCTGCAACACAAACACACACCACAACACACACACACACACACACACACACACACACGCACACACCACAGCACCCACACACCACTTCACACACACGGAGCGGTTGGCGATGCAAAACAAGGGCTGTTGAAATGCTGAATGGGAGTGAGGAATAGGAGGCGAGACAGGAGGAGAGGGATGAAGAGGGAGAGGAGAGAATAGAAGAGAGGGGAGGGGAGGTTGCAGGAGAGGACAGGAGGACGAGGGAGGAGAAGGGAGGGAGAGGAGAGAGAGGAGGGAGGGGAGAGGATGAAGAGGGAGAGGAATTGGAGGGAGGGGGAGAGGATGAAGAGGGAGGCACAGCCTTCACCGCCATCACGCCGTTGTGTGTCTCTCTTAAGTGGGCGCTCCCGTGGCGAGGATGAGGAGCAGATTGAGGAGCGAGCGGAGTCGACGCCGGAGTCGACGCCGGAGTCGACGCGGCAACGGCAGACAACAAACAAACAAACAAAACAGAAAGGTGTTTACCGTTCGACCGCTGCGCCCCTCGCGGCGAACAATATGGATTGCCTCGGTCTCGCAGCGGTCCCTGCCGTTCCCTCTGCGGAACAGTCGATTTATAATAACACATAGCGTGTGTTGCGCACTGTGCTTGTTTGAATCGTGCCCACATGCTGCCATTATAATTACAACACACACACACACACAGCGACACACTGATAAGCGGGCAACTGTCACTTTGCTCGTTTTTGCCGACGACAGCCTTGCCTTTCACCACGATTTTCTCCTTTTAAAATTGTTCCATAATTACACTGTGATAACTGGGAAAATACGCCGACCTCCCACCAGGACCGGCTTTGATAGAAGCAAGGGTGGCTTGGGGGGGCGGGGCGGGGGGGTGGCTTGGTTCATCACTTCTTACGTGGCCCTAACCAGGCGACCAGACTACACGAAAGTCGGGCAAATCTGTGTTCAACGTCTGGAGTGTATCTTTGTGCCACAGGCACATGTCCCCGCCCACGCCAAGCCCCCTCTTGGCCAAACGGGCGCGGGAAGTGAATGGGCTTCTACTGGCCCGCTACCCAACCCTACCCACCAAATTCTCGTGCAAATCCGTGCTCAACGTTCGGAGATAACCCACACAGACGTACACACGGCAACACGACAAGGCCGGCACATAAGCTCTTGCAGAGGAAATAACGAAATATATCCGCTGTAGCCATATCTCAATATTCCGAAACGAAGATGAATATTCACACTTCTCTCCCAGCGGCGATCCCAGTGCAATCACACCCGGCCCTACGGAGCGAGCAAAGCGTTTCTGCAACGTGTCTCGCCTCGGCGCCCACGCGTGTCATTAGTCGTTACGTCGCGACCCAAAAGAAAAATTCTATACAATTAACCAATATTGCGGTAATCAACGACGCCTTCAGTGTGGCTGGTGAATGAGGAAAAAGCTGCAGCAACCAGGGCTGAACGTCGTTAGTCGTGGGATTCTTTGCACAATTAAGCGTTTGCGTGTGCCCGCGACCCGCTCAAGACCCCCCCCCCCCGGAGACCGACTGTATGGGGTCTGACCCACCGGTTCCGGAATCACCGCCGCCCAGGATATCCCTGAATCTGTCGATCTATTGAACACCAGTGTCTCATCAGTGTCTCAAGTTCCTTGCGCCACACACACACACCCACAACCACACACACACACACACAGCACTACGCAACACGCACACCACGCACACGCAAACACACACGCACACACACGCACACACACACACACACACACACACACACGCGCGCGGCGTTCTTGTGTATTTCCAGCGACGCATTCATCAATGGAACAAGTCTCTATTGATCTCAGGATTACCATTACAGGGAAAATTGATCTCAACGATTCATCATCTCCTATCGGCAGGAGGAAATGCGATCGGGACCGTGACCGCGACCGCCACGGAAATGCTAATTTCCCCCTTTTTTTTTTTTTACGTTTGAATATTACGGTGGTTTCCAGCGTCTCCAGAGTGTCTTCATCATATGCGCGTATGATGAGCGCGCTGCAGTCAGAATAAGTGAACGACGTTTAACGGATTCCTCGCGGAACGCATCGAGAGTCACGCGCACACCGACACCTCGGCGGGCCAGCTGGTTTCATTGTCGGCCTCGCGGTCTCGGCCAAGTGATGCGCGGTTGGATGGTGGGCCGCTCTGCTCCTCTCCCACTTGCTTTCGCTCCGCTGCCGGACCCCCTTAAGAGATTTTAAAGTTTAATCTTAAGGTTAGACTTGTAACGGATCAATGCGTGCGCTGGACGCCAGGGTCGGCTCGGCATCTGCATTCCACCCGCGGCGCTCCGGGCGGCCGCCGGGTTCAGACTCTTTATTTGGATTCACTTATTCCCATTTAAGATCAAGATAGACGCTCCCAGATTCCCCCCCCCCGGCGTTCCTCGCGGGTTGATTTAGCCGTTGATTGAAGTTGAGAAGAACGCCTTTCAAGAATTCTAAACTTCTGGCGATTTCTTCACTCGTACAAGGTTGTTGTGGCTTAAAAGGATGAATTCACTGGAAACACGGGAATTGTGTTTTAAATGTGTCTAGCAGCCGTTTTAAAATCATTTTGCGTATACATGGACGTATAATATAATATAATACTGTAATGGTCTTCACACGCTTGTAACAGATCGTCTGGAACCACGACACATCTGTCTAAGCAGGAAGCCTTTTAAAATGAGCGCCAATTTGAATTAAAATATAACAAAATGACATTAAAAACCCCTTCGCACACAATGAGTTATGCAAATGCCTGCATTTCTCTGTCACCATAAGATGAGGCCATTTTCCAGGCAAACCTTTATTGACTGTTCTCTAACCAAACATACGCTGGTTGATTATTTCTATCATGATATTAAAGTTTAACTCAGAATGTGC
>PIJE02005880.1:10000-17017 GCA_002895965.2 Coryphaenoides rupestris
TATGTATTTGCATATACACAGTATTTATTATTGTATTTTATTTAAATTTTATTAAATGTGTAAATCTGTAGTGAGCTGGGAAGGCTTGTGTATTTCCAGCGACGCATTCATCAATGGAACAAGTCTCTATTGATCTCAGGATTACCATTACAGGGAAAATTGATCTCAACGATTCATCATCTCCTATCGGCAGGAGGAAATGCGATCGGGACCGTGACCGCACCGCCACCGCCACGGAAATGCTAATTTCCCCCTTTTTTTTTTTACGTTTGAATATTACATTATTTGATTTTCGTATGATTCGTCTTCATCATACGCGCGCGTGGCTTCCCCCCCCACGAGCGCGCTGCAGTCACAATAAGTGAACAACGTTTAACGGATTCCTCGCGGATCGCATCGAGAGTCACGCACACACCGACACCTCAGCTAGTTTCATTGTCGGCCTCGCGGTCTCGGGCGAAGTGATGCGCGGTTGGATGGCGGGCCGCTCCGCTCCTCTCCCACTTGCTTTCGCTCCGCTACCGGACCCCCTTAAGAGATTTTAAAGTTTAATCTTAAGGTTAGACTTGTAACGGATCAATGCGTGCGCTGGATGCCAGGGTCGGCTCAGCATCTGCATTCCACCCGCGGCGCTCCGGGCGGCCGCCGGGTTCAGACTATCTATTTGGATTCACTTATTCCCATTTAAGATCAAGATAGACGCTCCCAGATTCCCCCCCCCCGGCGTTCCTCGCGGGTTGATTTAGCCGTTGATTGAAGTTGAGAAGAACGCCTTTCAAGAATTCTAAACTTCTGGCGATTTCTTCACTTGTACAAGGTTGTTGTGGCTTAAAAGGATGAATTCACTGGAAACCGGGAATTGTGTTTTAAATGTGTCTAGCAGCCGTTTTAAAACCATTTTGCATATACATGGACGTCTAATATAATATAATACTGTAATGGTCTTCACACGCTGGTAACAGATCGTCTGAAACCACGACACATCTGTCTAAGCAGGAAGCCTTTTAAAATGAGCGCCAATTTGAATTAAAATATAACAAAATGACATTAAAAACCCCTTCGCACACAATGAGTTATGCAAATGCCTGCATTTCTCTGTCACCATAAGATGAGGCCATTTTTCAGGCAAACCTTTATTGACTGTTCTCTAACCAAACATACGCTGGTTGATTATTTTTTATCATGATATTAAAGTTTAACTCAGAATGTGCTGGGATTCCTAATCTATATTTCATTCTTTCAGAAGGCCAGGTTTGTAGCACATGGTCAAAATAAATATATATTTGAAATATTATTCATATTTTAAAATTAATTTTTTATCGTCTGTCTATTTTCAACGATTTGTGGCTTTAAAAAAATATTCCTAACATCTTCAGATTGTCACATGTTCACACCTGTCTGTCTGTCTGTCTGTCTAATGTAAAGAGGATGTATAAATGATGGCTCATTGAATTAAAACATAATAAAATAACATTAAAAACCGCTTTGCATCCCATGAGTCCTATGAAAATGCTTCATGCGTTTCTCCACCACCACCACCACGAGCACCACCACCACCACCACGAGCACCACCACCACCATCACCACCACCACCACCACCGCCGCCCGTATTCAGAACACACTCTCCTCCTCACAGCTCCGTTTTCCAGGTCAACCGTGACGTTGCCGCCGCCGCCGCCGCCGCCGCTGCTGTTTCTTATCAGCATGACATCACAGATTAGGTGAGGTTGACTCCACCACAGAGTTGCTTATAACGTCCCTCCGGCTACTTCTCCTTTCAAAGTAAAGGCGCCCGTCTCCCCCCCTCTCCCCCCCCCGTCTCCCCCCCCCCCCGGCTGCACTGAATGCTTCATCACCCCTTCCTGCCCCTCTGTTAATATATATTTTAACACCCATCGCCGGTCAAACAGGCTTTATTAAAAAGCAAGAGACGACTCGCTTTTCCGGATGAAGATGTAGTGATTAATGCTCGGCCATCTTTAAAGAAGGAGCGGGGTTGGGTTGGGGTCGGGGGGGGGGGGGGAGGGATGCAATCTCCAAAACAAAGCAGAAAACAAGTAGAAGATTGATCAGATGAAGAGCGTCCGGGGCTGGTCTCCCCGTTGTCCTATTAAAACAGCCTACTTCTCTCCACTCTGAACCAGATAAGAAGAACAAACTCGAGGAGGAAGCCGAGGCGAGCGCTACAGAGAGAATTATACGTTCTGAAGGCAGCCGCATTTGTAAGAGAACAGAACTTTCTTTCATTTTTTCCACCCCCCTCCCCCTCCCCCCCCCCTCCGACCGTCAGGACGAGCAGAATACAACTGAAAAGGTTTTTTTTTTCTCCGTTTTTTTTTCTCCTCAGAAGGATTGGATAGTGATTGTTCAGACTCTGATATGAAGAAAAAAAAAAACCTGATTCAAGTTTCTGTGTTTCCCGTCAGCCGCGGTCTGTAGTGTGTGTGTGTGTGTGTGTGTGTGTGTGTGTGTAGTGTGTGTAGCCGCCGCCGCCGCCGCCGCTCGGCCGCCGTGCAAAACACCGCTTTCTGGGCCATCCAGCAAAAGACGATGGAATTTCTGAGCAGCACTTGCCTCATCTGGAGATGAAACTTTGAATAACAACGAGTTATACGCCGGTCGGATTTTTGTGTCGGCCTTTTGTGTCGGCACTGCGTGTGTGTCCGTCCGTCCGTGTGTGTGTGTGTTGTGTGTGTGTGTCTGTGTGTGTCTGTCTGTCTGTCTGTCTGTGTGTGCGTGCATGTGTGTGTGTACATGTGTATGTGTGTATGTGTGTGTGTGTGTGTGCCTGTGTATGCACATATGTGTGTCTGTCTGTTTGTCTCTCTGTGTTTGTCTCTCTGTGTTTGTGTGTCTGTGTGTGTGTGTGTGTGTGTGTGTGTGTGTGTGTGTGTGTGTGTGTGTGTGTGTGTGTGTGTGTCTGCTTGGGCATGTCAGTGTGTGTGTCCATCAGATGTCTGTGTGCATGCGTGTTCTTCCATGTCTGTTGCTATTAATTAATCTTTACCCCCTTTTGTGTCTGTCTGTCCGTCTCTGTGTGTGTCTGTGTGTGTGTCTGTGTGTCTGTCTGTCTGTGTGTGTTTGTTTGTGTGTGTGTGTGTGTGTGTGTGTGTGTCTGTGTGTGTGTGTGTGTATGTGTGCGTGTGTGTGTGTCTGCTTGGGCATGTCAGTCTGTGTGTCCATCAGATGTATGTGTGCATGTATGTGTGCTTCCATGTGTGTTGCCATTAATTAATCTTTACCCCCTTTCGTGTCTGTCTGTCTGTCTGTCTGTCTGTGTGTGTGTGTGTGTGTGTGTGTGTGTGTGTGTGTGTGTGTGTGTGTGTGTGTGTGTGTGTGTGCATGCCTGCGTCTGTGTGTGTGTGTGTGTGTGTGTGTGTGTGTGTCTGTTGGGGCATGTCAGTGTGTGTGTCCATCAGATGTGCGTGTGTGCATGTATGTGTGCTTCCATGTGTGTTGCTATTAATTAATCTTGGCTCTGTAACTGCAGGCAGCCTCTCAGGCTACAACAGAGCGAGCCCTACACTGTGTGTGTGTGTGTGTGTGTGTGTGTGTGTGTGTGTGTGTGTGTGTGTGTGTGTGTGTGTGTGTACCGTTAGCATGCTGGGTTGCATGTAAGCCAATATAAAATAGTCAAATGAACATGACTCATTTTGCTCTACATGCAACGTTAAAACCGAGTCCGTTATCTTCTAATATTTAGCATATTTTACCATATACAGTATATACACTTACAGTATGGTATATATATGCTTACAGTATTGGTATATATCACATACTGTGGGTTACCGACGAGGATTTCAAAGCGTTTGCATTGATTAAAGAAAACATCTTCTTCCATCCGAGTGTCGCTGGCGCTGCTAGCCTGGTGTTAGCGGCGTGGCTCCACTTGGAAGGAATGTTTTCAGCGTTAGCAACGCCTCCGCGGGCGCTTATTGTCTGACGCAGACCAAGAGGAAACAATTGTTTGACTTCTGGCTTCAAGGCATTTCAAGTGGTAATCCTGGAGATCGAAACATCATTACGTTTTTCAAACTGCACAGCACAGCGTGTTTATTGACTCTTCTCCAACCAAACGTATTCCAATTCCTGAACCCTGGTTCAGAAATTGCTTTTTCGCATAATATTAAAGATTAACACATAAACTGGTTTTCAAAACCAGCACGCATATAGTGGCATTCGTATTATATATTCTATTTTATAAGAAGGCCAGTTTTGTGGTCAAAATTTCTATCTACGCCGAGAGCATTTCAGGGTCCGATTTATGCTTTTTAAACAAGTATTTGGTTTCTTCATAATAATGATCAGCACTTGAAGAAAAACAGTTTGTCTTTAAATGACCACGAACGACCTCTGATGATTTTATTTTCCTGTGATTATATTGTGAAAAATAAAACTCAATATGAACTTTTTTTTAACGACGTACACGACTCTGCTCACACACACGCGGTTAAGGATCTAGCCTCATTTCGCGAAACTATTTTTATAACGTCTTGAGTGGCTAATCCTGATCTTCTGTCAGAGAGCATTAAAGTAGGGCGACGCGGTGCGGCCAGATTGACGCCAAGATAAACAAGCCCAGAGCAGCAATGCATCATGGGTAGGGGGAGACACCACTCAGACACCGCTCATTTCACCGCCATCGATTTCCGGGGGGGGGGGGGGGGGGGGAAACCGCGCCTCCGTCCTCGCCGCTAAACGTGACATCATTAATTAATGAAAGAATGAATGAGGCAAAGCAACGCGACGCAGCCACGCGAGGTCGACCGCGCATTAGCGACGCCGATTAGCTGTTGCTCAGCGCGCTAGCAACGGCGTCTTCCAGGGTCTGGGATTAGGACACCCGTACCGACGGTATTCCTCTGTGTGGGTCCTAATGTTACGAAAAACTTCAATATTTCAATAGCTGCAGACTTTAACCTTCGGTCCAAACTTTTCCAGCACACCGCGCCTTTTGATGTTATTATAATTCATAATTGAACAACTCGAACCATAAACCATTATTCCAAATAATTCAAAGCAAAGATCAAATAGAATTTCAGTGGGTCGTCTGGACGCTCCGTCTACTCTTCCTCCTCCTCCTCCTCCTCCTCCTCCCGCCAAACGAGGAAGAGTTCCCGCCAAAAATACCCGCGGCGCTCACCTCTCTATTTAACGCGGCGTCGGTTTTAAACGGCTCTCCTCTGGGCTCCGTGGTGACGTGACGTTCCATCGCCGCGGAAACAACTTCCTCTGCACAAGGTCAGCGAGCGAGACCATCAGCTACTGCAACATATGGCTGACTCACGCGCACACACACACACACACACACATATGCACACACATATGCACACATACACGCAGCTACACACACATATGCACACATACACGCAGCTACACACACATATGCACACACATGCAGCTACACACACAGCTGCAGCACACACACACGCACGCACCTGCACACACACACACACCTGCAAACACACACGCACCTGCAGCTACACACCACGCACACACACACACGCACGCACACCTGCAGCTGCACACACACACACACACACACACATGCACGCACACACACCTGCAGCTATACACACGCACCTGAAGGCGCACACACACACACACCCGCAGCTACACACACAGCTGCAGCACACAGCTGCAGCACACACACACACACACGCACGCACCTGCAGCTGCAAACACACACGCACCTGCAGCTACACACACACACCACACAACACACACACACACACACACGCACACACGCACATTAAAACTCCTCTCCTCTTCATCTTAGAAGAATTATATCCGGTTCACAGATGGTCACAACTGATTAGTTTCACATGCTGGGAAATTAACCTTTTCCCACTACTTTATTTCTATGGCGCGCTATAATTGCTATATAAACCATTTACAGGCGTCTCACTGTAATTACACTCCTAAATATGGCAAAACCAATAAAAGTAAAATCGTCCCCGCCTCCCCCCTCCTCCCCCGCCAGCCCAGTGCGCGGAGAGTGTTCCCGCGGCGACGCTGCTCCCCAACGGATCGCGATTCATCGAGTCAACACAGCACCACCCCCAGCGCCAGCACGGTCACCACCGCCACCACAGCCGCCGCCCACCACCACCACCACCGCCACCGCCACCGCCGCCTCCACCATCTCCACCCTACATCCTTCACTGTTTGCTCTGTGTGATCAACGTATCGTCCGCCTCCACATGAATCATTTAGATGACAGCCTGCAGAGGAGGAGGAGGAGGAGGAGGTGGAGGAGGGCAAGGAGGATGAAGAGGACTATGGAGAGGAGAGGGGGGGGGGGGGTATGAGGAAGGGTCAGACTATGGGGAGGAGGATGTGGAGGAGGATGGAGGAGGCGGGTGAAGAGGATGGAGGAGGCGGGTGAGGAGGAGGGCGAGGACAATGCGGAGGGACCATGGGGAGGAGATTAAGGAGAAGGTGCCGGAGGAGGACGAGGAGGAGGAGGCGGAGTAAGCACGTGGCACCTGATGTCAACTTTAATTAGAGTCGAGTTTGGGCTTTGTTACCTTGACTTTGAGATCCCAGCGTCCCGCAGGGCCGGAGGAGGAGGAGGAAGAGGAGGAGAGGGGTGAGGAGGAGGCGAGGGAGAACGCTCCGTGTTCGAGGATGTGATTAGAATCGTTAATCTCAACAGTTGCTTCGTGTCACCGAGGAGAAGAGGGAACAGTTTGAGCCTGATCTCGTTGTTGATGTCGGTGTTTATGTGATGATGTGGAATACTTGTCCTCGCCGCCGCCGCCGCCGCCGCCGCCGCAGTTCAGTTCAGTTCTCGCGGGGCTGCGAGTCTCAGCGGGGTGACGCAGGTAATTTCACACATCGCTGCCGCACCACAAACCTCAGCGCCTCCGATGACTTAAAATAACGTTTGGTCGCATCATAGATAGCGGCGGCGGCGGCGGCGGCGGCGGTTGTGGTTGTGGTGGCGAAGCTGCTTTAGGCAGATCGTGTGATCAGGGAGTTGTGGAGCTCTGCTGCCTGTACACATAATAACCC
>PIJE02005881.1:5578-17017 GCA_002895965.2 Coryphaenoides rupestris
AAATCCATGAATTGTCAAATGTTTAACTGCAATTTAATGTTCACTGAATTCATAACAATAATAGTATTATAATACTATTATTGTTATGAATTCAGTGAAATTAAATTGCAGTTAAACATTTGACAATTCATGGATTTATATTCATATAAATAAATCAATTATTGCAACAGCACATTTCAACTGAAACACTTTTTCAAAGAAAGAAACGTTTGAAATATGTTTCAATGGAAGGGTTCCTCACCTGCTGTGAGATGGCCGGTCGGCTGGTCACCTGGGCTGTGAGAGTCCCGACGATGACCTGCAGGTGGCAGTCCAGCACGTCGGCGCAGAACTGCAGCGCTGCCCGACACACAGCAGCCAGCAGGTCACAGCACAGCAGCAGGCTGCGGTTGGACACCTCGTCACACTGCTCCGGACTACAGAACAAGAAACCATTTCAAGTCTATTTATCGCACCCTTCAAACACAAAGACCATTCATAGTGATTTTCATGGGCAGGATATTTACTTTACACTTCTAAATGATTGTCCTCCAAATGTGTTAAATATAAGAAGGTTTAAGAAGATATAAGAAGGTGTTTTGAATGATGTTCCACGTCATCAGTGGATGCCTTACTATTTATTTAGCCGTTTTTGCACTTTATCCAAGGGCCGCTGTACACACGAGTAAAAAGCGTTGGGTAAGATGCATGTCAATGAAATGTAGGGGCTAGCCATGCCCAGGGATGCCTACAGGTAGTCTTTGGACATCAACTGAAGAATCTGCTTCAATGTGTGTGTTTATGCATGTATGTATGAGCATTTAGTCTTGTATAGACAGACCTTTTTGGAGAAATGTCTGGCCATTATTATTCTGGGATAGGGGAAAAAAACACCACCTTGTTTGCATTTCTTTAAACAAATCACAATTGTCTTGAGCCCAGGATGCAGCGATGGTGCCCTTGGAAAATAACTGGAATTAAAAGGCTAAATCCTAGCAAAAGGACCAGGCAGGCCTGCTTTATTGCACGACCCAAATCTTTGTAAAGACTAGGCTGCTATCTCGGACGTCTTTGTAAACAGCGGAAGGGGAGGAGAATTCTGACTGAAACAGTCGGACAGCGGCGGGCTCATTCCCCACAGCCTCCATCCTGTCAGGCAGACTATGAAACAGATCGCCCACCTGCTGTTGAAGTGGTGTATGAGGGTGTAGACGATGTCTCTGAGGACGAAGGCCCAGGCGCCCCCCAGTCCGTCCTTCACCTCGTCCAGCAGCAGGCTGACCAGCAGGTGGTACATCAGCAGGATGCGGTGGCGCTCGTAGGCGTTGGTGGTCCCCGCCGCCCGCTCACACACCGCCAGCAGGATCCTCTGGATGGAGATCTAGGACGACAACGCAGCACGACGGGGGAGAGGAAGGAGAGGAACGAGAGGAACAATGAATGCTTTTTTTTATTTGAGGGAGGAATGTTCAGATATTAAGATGCAAGACAAGATACAATACTAGAAAATAATCGACAGCTGAGGAACTTTCTCTGGGAGTAGCTTGAGTAGACAGCTTGTCTAGCAGTAACGGGATTTAAAAAAAAGTTCTCGCAGAAGAAACACAAATGTTATACTTCAACCACGACCTGATCAAGTATCTACATTGACTATGTCATTTTGGATAAAAAGCGTCTCCTAAAAGACTTTGCGGTCTTACCGGGTTCTTGGAGAGAATAGCCACCAGTGACTTATGGTTGGTGCTGTGACACTGGCTGATGTAGTCCAGCGTGTCTTTGATCACATGGGAGCTGAAGAAGGGCGGGTTGGGCGCAGGATCCAGTTCACTAAGACGCAACACAATCAAATGTTGTTAAAACTCTGAATGTATACACTGAGGCCAGACTGCGATACGTGGGTGTGGATGCGTGTTCCTTTCTAATTCACCCTATGAATCTTTGGAGGTCCCCTGGCTCCTGGGCTCCGGCCCCGGGTCCTTCATACAGCGTGAGGAGCAGTTCCACCACGATGTCCGCCAGGTTGCTCTGGATCAAGCTGTCGATCCTCTGTGGATGAGAGCAGAGACACACACCACGGTTCAATGCCGTTCACTGCCAATATAAATTGTCTGCAGGAACCCAACAGGAACCCAGCAGGAACCCAGCAGGAACCCAGCAGGAGGCTGACCTGTTTCCCCAGGCAGGCGGCGTCCTTCAGCAGCTCGTACACCTTGTGGGCCTTCTCCCTCCGCCCGGCCACCTGGGCGGCCTGCCCAGACAGCACGAAGTACGGCAGGATGTTGACCATGAGCTTGGGGAAGCAGTCGGCCAGCAGCTCCCGCCAGTCCTTCCCCAGCAGGTCTCCCATGGACCTGACCTGCTCAAAGTCCTCCAGGAAGATCAGGTGGGGGATCAGCACCTGGCAGGAGGAGCTGCATAGAGGAGGGAACACAGCGGGTCATGGAGGGATGTTATTCAAACTATGGGATATGATGGTTACTTATGCGGATGGTTGCTGCTGGCAACCTGAGTCGAGATCCCCCATCAAAGTGAAGGCCCAAATCAATATTTAACAAAAAGCTATTTTGTTTGTGATTACATACAGACCAAATACATTAAATTATGAAGGATCAATATGGATACATTTTAGTAATATTAATATAGAATGTCTTGAGCAAATCAAAATTCTGCAGAAATGTAACACAATTAAACAAGATGAGAAAACATTGCTGAACATTTTACTGATTTTCAACTGACTTTGTATCATTTCAATGTGGGTAGTATTTTCCTTCATGTTGCCTGCACTCTCTTCAGCAATCTCTTCACTACCGGATGAGGCCATCTAAGATTAAGATTTTGCATCTGCGCCTCAGAGGCACAGAGAGCATCGGCAACAACTGCAGGTGTTTTATACACCATATCCCCAAACCCGGACAGATGAGAGATAAGGTTAAAGATCCCATCCCAAGCTGCTATCTATGGGGCAGTGAGAGTGAGTGTCTCCATCACCTGTAGAATTCGTGCAGCGTGTCGTGGCCCAGCAGGGCGAAGGGGAAAGACTCCAGGGTGTAGCGGTCGTCCGCCTGCCTCTGGCCCAGCCACTCGGCCACCAGGTAGTACAGGTGAGAGCTCACGAAGCCCTTGGCACTCCTGTAGCCCAGTGCTCTGGACACACTGCACAGAACCTGCAGGTCAGACACGGGCACACACCTCACACTTAGTTAAAGGAGCCCCTCATGTAGACACAAATGAAAAGGAAGATCGTCCCTCATAATAAATGCACGAAGAGAAATTAAATATGAATAGAGCAAATGTACATAATAGTAAATAAACAAAAAAGTTAAGATTGCACACATCAAAATTATTATCATTATTAAAAAGAATATTATAATATACGATATATATATATAGTATATAAAAATAATATTTATATACTATATATATATATATTCTATATACTATTCTATATATGTTCTCTATATATATATATATTATATATATATAGAGAACATATATAGAATTGAAATAACAAGAAGACTCATAAAATAAATGATGGGACTATGTGTATTATAAAGAAAAAACAAACTCAATTCAGCATATATCGCTTTTCAGACGTGTGAAGTGACATTACAACCCGGCCCATAGTCAGGCTACAGCATTAAGTACCACACAGCAATCTTCAGCGAGGCCCTGACCTTCTTGATGGAGCGGGTCCTCGATGTTGTTCTCCTTGTGGGACTGGAAGAGGGCGAACAGCGCCTGCTTCTCACACACGGGGCTGCAGCACAGCACCACCGACACACACTTCAGCAGCGACGCCTGGCGGTTGAAGGCCTCGTCGCACAGCTCCTCCGAGGGGCCGCTCCGCTGCGATCGTGTGACCGCCGAGACACAGAAATAAACATTAAAACTCAACGAAAATGACATATAACACAGCAACACTCATTTTCGGTTAATCGACGATGAAAGGAGCAGAGAGTGAGACTAAATATATTACCGAGAACCTCATTCCCTCCTGGGCCTTGAGGTAGACCCTCTCGAAGGCCTCCTGTTGGTGTTGCAGAGGCAGCATCCTCCTCTTATCTGGCTGGCCGGCTTTCACCTCCACAAACAGCCTGGACGGAGCACGGGAGGGTGGAAGACTTAGAGCCAATATCACACAGAGAGCCAGACAAGGATAACTTCGGGATTGCTTAATGCTAGACCCCATTTTCCGATTATTTAGTATCCAACTGACTAATTTCAGACAAACATATGTGTCTGAATGTGTCCGAATTAGTCAGTTAGCCCCTAAATGATCAGAAAATTGGTCTAGGTTGAAAGATTATTATCAGTACAAGTTATTCTCAAAGGTTATCCATATTTCATGCCTTGAATGGAGAGGGATGGATGATATACTTATTGTGTGTCTATAAATCATCCGTACATTCTCATCATCCAAAACTACTCCAAAACTCTACACGTCTACAGTAACACAGGCAAGTCATCGATCAGATTTCAGATTCAGGATCGTCCCATAGATATAAAATGCAGCTCTCTCGTATTGCAGTAGTAGCACATGTGCAGATGTGCACATGTGTATGCTCAGTACCTACCGCTCCACCGACATGGCCGCCAACATCCGCACGTGGTGGTGGGCGTCGGCCAGGTGAGACGGCAAGAGGACTGACACAGGAAGCTCCTCCTCCCTTCGGCCAAGGACCGCCCACTTACAACAAGGGTCAGCCTGGCAAGAAGGGGTAGAGATGGTGAAGGTCAAAGAGGACACACTGGGAGCGGCTCAGCAAAGTATCACTATGAGGATATCACACCCATTACATGACTTACCTCCAGTAAAGCAATCAGGCATTTCACCAAAGCAGCCCGCACACCCGCTGTGCATTTCCCTGTTTGGGCCAGGATACTGAAACACCACAAAACAGCAGAACAACACAACAAGGCATGAACCCTGAGTGTCCCCTTTCAAAAGCAAAGCCCTCAGTCTGACAAGGATTCCAATTAAAAAACCGGGGAGGTACAACGGTAGTCTAGGTTACGGTGAAGCACGGCACTAACCAGAAGCCAGACATCACTTGCAGCAGGACCCCCTGGACGTGGCGCATGTCATTGGCCGGGTGCTGCGTCTGTCCCAGGCACCGGATGGCGGGGAGCAAGCCCAGCAGCACCGCGGCACAGATCTCCTGGTCCTGGCGGTACAGCGAACACAAGTCCCTGAGGAACACATGCACACGGAGACACCGTTGTACGCAGATATTCCACATACGTGTGTGTGTCACGGGCACAACTTTGTATCAGCAGCAGAGGCAGGAAGAGAGCCACGTGTGTTTGCACATACAAGAAACATGTTCTGAAATGTTGCCGAAATTCTAAATGTAACTAAAGCCACGTTTCCACCGCATGAGCTTTGCCCAGGATCTAGGGAAGTTTGGAGGAACTCGGTGCATTTCCACCACAGGAACCGGGGACTTAATTAAGTTCTGGAAACTTATTAGGGAACTTCTTTAGACAGAGGTGGAAACGCAGAAAGAACGGGTTGAAAAGTAGATCCTGGGGCTAAAAGTTCTGGGTACTGTTGGTGGAAACGTGGCTTAAGAAACGTAAGTGTATATAACAATTTGAAAACAAATGTGTGCGTGAGAGAGTGAGAGAGTGAGTAAGCCAGCGAGTGAGTGAGTAAATGAGTGAGTGAGTAAATGAGTGAATGAGTGTGTTCATGTCTAAGAAAGATGTGTCCTCACGCCAGGGGGCTGAGCAGCAGATCAAACTCCTCTGGAGAGAGGGAGTCCTCCACAGACAGTTTCCTCAACAGGACCAGGTACTGTGGGAACATAAACATTATGAATTATGAACATAACTTCAATGTGACAACCTGGATAGGGTGTGTGGTCTTAAGCACTTCACTTGCACTTCATTGCATTTCCATTCAAATGAAAGTCCAATGTTGTAAACACCAACTTCACACAAAATCTGTTAATCCCCATAGATTAGATATAGGCCAATCATCCTCATTAACACCACAACCAGGCTGAGTGCTACAGTGCCCACCATGTTGAGGTGCAGGGCTTTGCTGAAGTCGACGTTCTCCAGCTGCTGCAGCAGCCTGCGCCGGACCTCCGGGGGCTTGAACAGCAGGCTGTGGGCCGGCTGCACGGAGGCACACACACACAGCAGCTCCAGGCTGGCCAGGAGAGCCAGGCCCTCGCTGGCCAGATGCTCTTCTGCCAACAGGCTCATGGCACCTGCAGGGGGCGCCAGAGAGAGTCCATGTAGTTATGATCAGAGTCATCATTTGTTGGCCATCAAATCAGCAAGTGACGTATCATGCTCTCTGCAGCAGAAGCTCAGGAGTTGGATCGGTTGTCTGGTAACCAGAAGGTTGCTGGTTCGATCCCCGGGCTCACCTAACACCTAACCCCAACTGCTCCTGAGATGTTGGTTGTTACCTTGCATGGTTAACACTGTCGTCGGTGTACCAATGTGTGTATGAATGGGTGAAAGTGAGGCAATACTGTAAAAGCGCTTTAGATAAAAGTGCTATATAAATGCAATCCATTTAACATTTATCATTTTACATATCATGCTCTTCTTAATTAGGGCTGGGGGTTATAGCAAAATCAACTACCACAATAATTAAGGGGAATTTCACTACATTAGTATGGATGGACTGCAATATTTATAGTTTTACACCATGTGAAACTAACCAAAGAGAGAGAGCCTGTGTAGTTCAGGAGAATAAGGAGTCATTTGTTAAAACAGTATTTGTGGATTCATATCGGAAAAATGTTTCTGGGAATTTCCTGACCACCTCTTCTCCTCCTCTTCCAGTTTGTGATTATGAAGTCTTCCCAGAAATCAATTATTGTGACAAAACAAACACAAGGTTAAAATTAACAATTGGTCAAAATGACCTACTACTTCTACTTCTACTACTACTGCTTATAGCCAACGCACCAGCATGCAGCCACATCAATTGCATTCTGGTTTGACTAATTAAAATGGAAACTTCAAATACATTGAGAGTTTGTCAGACTATAACCACCACCAATTACCATAAATAGAGGCTAAGTGTTAGCATCTTATCCTAGCTATCTTGTGGTTCACAAGCAAGGGGTTAGCCTAGCAATTATGAGCATTAGTGTAAATGTAACGCCAACTATGCTAATAATTGCATTGCACCATCATAATAAAAGCACATTAAGACATAAGCCCCTCCCCCCCATCCTACCCGGTCCACACGCGCCAACCTCCGCCCCGTCCCCGGTCGGCCGGCGGGCTCCGCTGGCGCTGGCGTGGGGCGCTTCGCCATCGCTCAGCAGGTCAAAGTCGTCCACCTCTGGCTGCGGCTGGGTCCTCCCACTGACCACCTCCCACTCGTCATCCAGCATGCTGCGGGGGTCGTCCTCCGGTGCGCTGGCTCGCCCCGACACACCGCTCAGCTGAACCAGGGGATAGAGATCCCATTACTCTGATATGTTCTGCCTACTCTAAGCCTAGATGTGTGTTACTAAGTGGTACGGTGGGTGCAGGGTATAGTTAGTTGCTTGTACGGTAGATCAGACCTGTAACTGTGGTCACTTACCAACAGCTTGCAGATCTCTGCTAGTTCGCTGAAGAGTCTGGCGGGGAGGACGCTTGTGAAAAGTCTGAAGGAAGTGGAGGAGATGTTGTCCTGTAGAAAAGAGCACAATAGATTTGGGCTTTAGCACAGCGGCACTCTGAAAAGAGTAATCAGCAGCCTAATAAACAAGAGTTGAGTATGAGTGATTGTTGGCTCCGGCCGGCTGGCGTCTGACCTGTGCCTCTGGGCTGGCCGACAGAGTGCAGAGCTTCATCATGGCCCTGAGAGTGGCCATTGTTCCATCCTCCGCCATCTTCACCTTCACACTCGAAACAAATGCACTGACTTCCTGGGCCAAGGCCTGCAATGACAACAAGTAGCGAAATGAAACACAACGATGTTAGCCGCATTTTCCATTACATTACATTTTGTAATGTAAACTAAATATTAAATATTGGATCATCATAAATAAGACATATTCGACACTGGCACTATATAAGACATATGACATATTTGAATTGAGGGGATCTTAATGTAGCCGGACTTTCACATGCAAGATGACCTTGATCTCCATGGACAGAAGATTATTGTCACCCACATTGCTTGCACATAAAACATTTTTCACAGTCCACTGTACACCACAGATCTGTAAAATACTGCAGAGAACACCTGGGCACACTTGCAAGTGACATTAGCCTGGTAAACGGCAAACAAAAATGATTTATTCCATGGCTGAAGAGACTGAGAAATGTATGCACAACATGCAACTTGCTCCA
The DNA here is from genome assembly GCA_002895965.2 of Coryphaenoides rupestris. Lineage (NCBI taxonomy): Eukaryota > Metazoa > Chordata > Actinopteri > Gadiformes > Macrouridae > Coryphaenoides > Coryphaenoides rupestris. The sequence goes on from PIJE02005881.1 coordinate 13,871, forward strand.
TTTGCTGAACCCCTAACCCTATTGGCAGTGTTCCTACAGTGCGCTCTACCAGTTGAGGACCACCATGCGGTACCTTGGCCTTGGTGAACAGCGGGGAGCGGAGGGCCTCTTCCTGGCTCAGGGCCCTCGTGGAGACGAAGCCGGCCAGGACCCCGGTGAGCAGGGCCAGGCAGCGCACCAGGCACTCTGGGGCTGGACTCTGGGACTAGCGGCGACCAGGGATGGACAACAGTTGGGGATTAGGGGCAACATTGTATTGCAAACAAGCGTATTTGCAGACTAGTAGTGCGAGTAGTTTTTCATGATTGGTGGCATTGTTTCATTAGCTTTGTCCTCTTATCTCATCTCCATAATATTTGTGTGTATTTTAATGTGTATGATAACTATGAGACAAAAACAATTACCTAAAACGTGGTACAGACAAATAAATGTTGGTTGGCCACAATTATATAAATGTTAGTAGTTAGTAGTAGTTAATGAATAAAATAGTTGTTTTTATATAATTGGAATTTGTATTAACTCTAAACCTGGAGTTAACATACGTGTACATCGGCAATTGTTTTTCTTCTTCAATTTTGCCATCAGGAGCTGAAAGAACAAACAACAACAACAACATCAACTCCGGCTGCTCACGTTGGGAGAGAAGCAGTTGAGCAAGGTGTCGGCCACGCCCAGCAGGGACTGCTGCAGCTTGTCCTGGAGGCCGGGGACCACGGGGAGCTGGCTGGTAGAGACCGCAGCAGAGGTCGCCACCGCCGCCCTCTGGCTCCTCCCCCTGACCTCCGGGGGCGGGGCCTCAAAGTTGAACTGCTGGTACAGCCCCTCCAGCTCCGCCAGCGTGGGGTCTTTGGGCTCGACTGAGGCCTGCTCTTGGGCCAGGATACTTTCAAGGAAGAAGAGAAGATAAGTAAGAGACCATTTCGTTATGAAATTGAAACCAAGTTGGAAAATAGGCCTCCAGGGCCTAATGCCCAGTTAAAAATGGTTTTAGAGTTAGTTAAAAATGGTTTTAAAGGTTTTGATCGTCTTACCCATCTAATCCTTCTGAGCCCAACAGACAGGCCAGGCCTGTCCTTGTATCTTTGAGGGTCAGTGAAACCAGGACATTCCCAACCACGTTATAAGAGAAATCCCTGTAAACAAGGTTATTTTAAGATATTTTAACTAATATGGTTCACGGTGCCAGTTTGGATTTATGGAAGACAGATATAATCATATTTCCTGATACTCTAACCATGATATCACTGTAGTTCAATACAAACTATGAAGCAAAAATGCGCTCCCACCTGCAGACGATGGGGTGTGGCCTGGCGCTATCCTCCGACTCATCACTCTGGTCCGACATCAGCAGCCAGGCTATGAGGGCCTCCTTAATACTGGGGGACCCGGAACCATCCATGGCTCCCAGATGGTCCCAGCCTGAGTCTCGGACCAGGCGCTTGGGGATGGCACACTTCAACAGAGCCTGGGCTAGACAGACAGCTGCACTCCTGGAGTATAATGGAAGCAACAGCAAGAATTAAAGACAACATTCATGGAACTTTAATACAGCTAAATAAACACACACATGTAAGTATGGTGTAAGCACAACCAAACACAAAAATGAAACAGAAACATGATGATCATTTCTGATTGGTCATCCAAATAGTAAGCAACATAACATGGTAGGGGTATCACAGAATAGTCAAAAACACTAGTCAACACTTTGCATTGTTGTAGACTTAATCATTCATCTGTGGTTTTAGCATGGTGCAGTAATAACATGCTATTGATCAGTAATTGTTAAACTGCTTGATCCATCGTATGTATAGTTATTTAACTACTGCTGCAAAATCCACACCATGTGAAACTATAAAACAAAGAGACTCACTGAGACGGCTTGCATGCCATGCCAGAGAACAGCTTCCAGGACTCCCTATCCATGGACATCAGCCCCGCCCGGATCATGGCTGTCAGCAGGCCGAGGCTGAGGGCCTCCACTTGTGGCGAGCCGACCGCCCGCAGGGCCAGGGTCCCCACGCGGCCCCACAGCCTGTCCAGCTCCGCCCGGGACTCCGGGACTCCGCGGTGCGGGTGCGCGGCCTGGCAGTGGGCCATCTCCCGCAGGCAGCCCAGCACATAGGCGCCCCTCTCTCCCCGCCGCTGCTCGCCCAGCAGCTGGCACAGCACCGAGAGCAGGGGTACCAGCTCGCCGGCAGGCACCATGGATGGGTACTTGGAGATGAGCACCGCCGTGATCTGGAGCCTGGTGCCGCAGAGGGAGGCGACGGAAGGAAATCGGAGTCGAATGTGATGCGGGCGGTGGTGTATGCATATGGGGGCAGTGTACATGCAGTAGTGGCTAGGCTATTGGACCACACAGCGGAAAGGGACTGGGTTAGATGTCCCGGTGTCCACAGAGACTACTTCCAGGCATCCGTGAGCTAGATTCACCAACTCCAAAAGATGCATGTGCAAATCACTGCAAGTCACTGGACTGGGGTCGTGGATGCAAGTCTAATACACACAGAATTGCATCCACTGTGGTATTTCTTCGTGTGTAGTACTTAGCCTTGAGGAGTTGAGTTGCTCACCATGGTATGATGTCGAAGTCGCTGTGCTGGGGTTGGAGGTGGTCTCGGAGAACCTCCCAGCCCAGCTCAATGCGCCGGCGCTTGCTGGGCGTTCCCTCGGTGATGGCGCCGCCCCTCTGGGTGCCGCGGACGGGCAGCTGGGTCACCTCCAGCACCTGCACGCCCATGTCTCCACTGAACAGCTGGAGAAACAAGAAGAAGTGGGATGAGACTGTCTTTGTTTTGAACTGTTACATAAGGAAGAGACAGAGACAACTTTCACTGTACCTGTTAAAATGCTGTCAACCATTACCTGGTGGCAAATGTCAGCAGTGAGCTGGATGAGGTTGTCTTGGACGGCGATGTGTCGGGTGCCGGTGACGTACTTCCCTCTGCTGCCTATGTCGCTGATCTCTGAGACCAGGGCGTTGTACAGGTTGTACAGCAGACGGCGCCACCGGGCCCAGTCCTCAGCATGAGCCCCTACAACACAGGATTGCACCACAATACTTTTAAGTTAGTTTCATGATGGCCAGTGTTTTTTTTCCTTCTGACAGAAACACATCGTCTTATCTGCTAAATGAAAGTCCCCTCT
>PIJE02005884.1:7500-12500 GCA_002895965.2 Coryphaenoides rupestris
ACAGACAGACCGACAGAGAGAAAGTTAAATAAACTAGAGACAGACAGGCAGGCAGACAGACAGGCACAGAGAGAACAATAGAGAAACTAGAAACAGACAGGCAGGCGGACAGACAGACAGACAGACAGACAGAGAGACATACACACAGGTAGACAGATATACAGACAGAAAGGTAAAGAAACGAGAGACAGACAGACAGACAGACAGACAGATAGACAGATAGACAGACAGGCAGACAGAAAGGTAAAGAAACCAGAGACAGACAGACAGACAGACAGACAGACAGACAGACAGACAGAGAGACATACACACAGGTAGACAGATATACAGACAGAAAGGTAAAGAAACGAGAGACAGACAGACAGACAGACAGACAGATAGACAGACAGGCAGGCAGACAGAAAGGTAAAGAAACCAGAGACAGACAGCCAGACAGGCAGGCACAGAGAGACAATAGAGAAACTAGAGACAGACAGACAGACAGACAGACAGACAGACAGAGAGACATACACACAGGTAGACAGATAGACAGACAGACAGACAGACAGACAGACAGACAGACAGACAGAAAGGTAAAGAAACTGGAGACAGACAGACAGACGAGCCGACAGGCACAGAGAGACAATAGAGACAGCAAAATGAACACAGGCGCTGGGGATAAACAGATCTGCAGATCACAGAACATTTACCATGTCGAGGCTTTCATTGCGGCCCACGCACACACACACACACACACACACACACACACACACACACACACACACACACACACACACACACACACACACACACACACACAGACACACACACACACAAACACCCCGCCGCTATGATTGAACCTGTCTTCTTTATTTCATTACATTTCCCCTCTTTCTTCCCCCACGTCTTCCGTGTACTTTATGTAGAAAGACGGAGGCGGGGTCGGGGGGTGGTTGTTGGGGGCGTCGGCATCATCCCTCCTCGGCCCCCGCGACCGGGTTTCCATTCGCCGCCGGGTCTCGCCGAAAGTGACAGGATGCACTTGTGGGTGTTTTTTATTTATTTTCTTATTGTATTTTATTATATATTTCTCTTCTTGCTTACTCATCAATATTTCAGCGCGCCACACATGGAACGCTTCAGTGACTTTGAATATAGAGAGCTGGGGGGGGGGGTGGTGGTGGTGGTGGACTGGGTGGTGGTGGTGGGGTGGTGGTGGTGGAGATGGGTGGGGGTGTGGGTGGGGTGGGTTATACTTCCTCCTCTCTCTGCTTCCTTAGTGATAGGACATCGAGTCAGGCAGTCGTGAACGTCTGAATGGTGGGTGGTGGTGGTGGTGGTGGTGGTGGTGGTGTGTGGAAGTGGCGGGTGGAGACACGGTAACGCAATCGGACATGGGTGCTGCTTTCTCCCACCGACACCACCACCACCACCACCACCACCACCACCCAAACCACCTCCAGCCTCCACCTCCAACACCACCACCACCACCACCACCCCTTAGACCTCATGACATTGGTGGAGGAGGAGGTGGAGGCTGGGATCGGCGAAGGAAGGGGAAGGCGGAGCTAAAGGGCTGCTGGTTAGAGAGCGTCGGTCCGGGAGACAGAGAGAGAGAGACAGAGAGAGAGACAGAGAGAGAGAGAGAGAGAGAGAGAGACAGGTACAGGTATAGCTTTTAGTTCCTTCAGACGTGCTCAAGGCTAATGGTTGGTCATGGAGATGGTCGCCCTAATGTGTGTCTGAATATGCACACGGTAGCACGCAGAGATATAGCACGCACACACACACACACACACACACCACACACACACACACACAGCACACGCGCACACCACACACACACACACACACACGCACACACACAACACACACAACACACACACACACACGGAATATGCAGCTATACTGTATATGTAAGTGTGTATGTATTGTTTTGTGCATTGTCGCTCTATCGTTTCATGTCATCCGCTCCCCGGACGTCAGGACAGTAAATGAAATGTTTCCGAGCCGCGCGACACGTTCACCGTGAAGCGCGTCCTGTAAGCTCGTGTTGTTGATTCTCCATTTGGTCTCTCGAACACTGCTGCAGTTATAAATGAATGGAAATAAATGCTAATTTATTGTCAGCCACTCACCCCCACCCCACCCCCCCCCCCTATACACACACACACACACACACACACACACCCAAAAAAAAAGTGTGTGTGCTTTGTCAAACTTGCATGCATAAGAACATCTGTAACGTGTGTCTGGACCGTTTGGAGTCGGGTGCACGTGCACGCATATCAGTGTGTGTGTGTGTATCAGTGTGTGTGTGTATGTGTGTGTGTGCGTGTGTCTGGAATCGGAGTCCATTTATCAAGGACAAAAGGGGCCCCAAAGTGTCAGAGACTAATGGACAGGACCCCCTTCTCCACCCACCGCACCCACACCCACCACCCACCACCCCCACCACCCATCCGACTACCCCCCACACTGTGATCACCGCCCAGAAATTAATTAGAAATAACGAATAGATCCACTTTTTTCTTTTTTCTTTTTATATTACTCCACTCTCATTTATTACAACAGTGATTGCTCTTCCCTCATTGTAGGTTAAGTCTTTAAACACTGTCTCGCATTAAGACACGCTCGTCCCCGACATCTATAATTCATGATATACTTTGCACCAAGCAAAGCTGTTAAATATTTAGTGAATCATCGCCTCGGACTTAATCACTCTCTGATAAATGCGCACGCGTGTGTGTGTGTGTGTGTGTGTGTGTGTGTGTGTGTGTCTGTTTTTTTCCTTTCTTTCTCTTTATCTTTCTCTTTCTCTTTCTCTCTTTCTCCTTTCTCTTTCTCTTTTCGTTTCTCTCTCTCTCTCTCTCTCTCCGTAGTCGCTCGCAAGTTCCGCCAGCGAACAACACAGCAGCGAGACGCCATTGACAAAAAAGTTGCGCAATCAATTTTTAATTCCCCCCCCCCGCAAATTAACATGCCGCAACTTTGCATAACATATTAATTACACGACGCGGTTAAGTGGCGCGTTATGTCGAGATATTATCTGTGTACTGTCGTCGAGCTCAATCCGTTTTTTTTTTGTTCTTAAAACATTCATTTGCTGGCGTCCTCTCTCTCATCAAGTTCAATTACCCCCAGCGACTGTTTAACTCGCAATTACTCGTTGGAGAGTTTGTAATTAAGGGTCGCGCCGCTGGGATATTAAAAAACATTTATAAAGAAAAAAGTGCTTATTATAATCTTTAAGTGTTTATATCATTAAACATAATGCCCTGTTCTTGATCCGAGGGACTCTGGAGACTGTGAAGTGAGTCTAATTTGAATAGGACTTAGATTAAATTGTGATTGAAATAAAAGCCGGTATGTTAAACAATCAAAGCAACGGCCGCCGCTAATTCTTTTAATAACCTCAATTAATAAATTGCCAAATCAGCAGCAGCGGCAGGCGCGGCAATCACTGAAGTATGATGAGCGCCAGATGAGACCATTGTTGGTATTACGGTTTTATTATTCATTAATTTTCCCCAAAAAACAGATTTGCGCCGATTGTGCTCGTGGCAAACATTGTGTGGCTTATCTTGCCACACAACAAAATAATTTTGATCAAGTGTGCATCCATACAAGTATATATATATAGCGAGGTGGCACCTGAAACATAAAGGGAACTTCCATTGCTCACGTCGTGTTTTAAATCCCGAGCGCCCGCGCTGTCGTCAACTTGGGCGGTAGGTGGGGAAGTCTGGTGGGTGACAGGTCGGTAGGTACGAGGCGGCGACGGTCGGTGCGCGGACCGCTGACTGATTCATAGGATTGCAAAGGAGATGGAGCTACATATCCCACTGGAATGGCTCTATCTCCTTCCATCTGTCTCTCTCTCTCTCTCTCTCTCCTCTCTCTCTCTCTCTCTCTCCCTCTCTCCCTCTCTCTCTCTCTCTCTATCTCTCTCTTCTATCATGTACAAAGACCTCCTCTCTCTCTCTCTGTCTTCTCTCTCTCTTCTCTCCTCTTCTCTCTCTCTCCTCTTCTCTCTCTTCTCCTCTCTCTCTTCTACCTTTTCTCTCTCTCTCTCTTCTCTCTCTCTCTCTCGCTCTCTCATTCTCTATCCTCTCTCTCTCTCCTCTCTCTCTCTCTTCTCTCTCTCTCTCTCTCTCTCTCTCTCTCTCTCTCTCTGTCAGGTAACAAACAAGGAGTTTTTGATGTGAATAATTTAATGCGTGTTCTGCAAATGCCTACGCCGGCGCATTACCTCGGCGCGGCGCTCCCCGCACGCCGGGGTTGTCATTAAGACACCTGATTTCCCCTCAGATTCTGCTCCCCTGCCTGCCAGATGAAAAGGTAACGTGCGTGTCGAGATAGATCTCCCCCCACCCCCTCCTCCACCACCTCCACCTCCTCGCTCCTCCACCACCACCTCCTCCTCCTCCACCCTCCACTACATATCTACGGGGGAGGAGGGAGGAGGAGAGGTGGAGAGGGAGAGGGAGGGGGAAACATAAAGGGAACTTCCATTGCTCACGTCGTGTTTTAAATCCCGAGCGCCCGCCTGCGATTGGTCGGACGAGGCGGCGACGGTGGGCGGACACAATAGAATAGAAGGAATGGGGGGGGGGGGGGGCGGGGGCGGGGCGGAGTCTGTGTCGCGTCACACGATGAAATCACAGCGGCGGACGAGCGACGAGAAACGAGAGAGAGTGTGTGTGTGCGTCTTTAGGTCTAAACATCCCCCATTTGAATGCACCTTTATTCTGTCTCCTTGATTTCCCATCCTCCTCTCTCTCCCGACTCTCCTTCGTTCCCTCTCTCTCTCTCTCTCTTCCTATTTCTATCATTCTGTCTCTCTCTCTCTCTCTCTCTCTCTCTCTCTCTCTCTCTCTCTCTCTCTCTCTCTCTCCTCTCTCTCTCTCTCTTCTCCTCTCTCTCTCTCTCTCTCTCTCTCTCTCTCTCTCTCTCCTCTCTCTCTCTCGTGTCTCTCTCTCTCTCTCTCTCTCTCTCTCTCTCTCTCTCTCTCTCTCTCT
>PIJE02005887.1:0-16989 GCA_002895965.2 Coryphaenoides rupestris
TTACATGGTTAAATAGGACATAGAACAATCTACTAGGTATAATATTAGTAAATAGAATATAACATTCTCACATTATTACTATTATTCATTATGTTAGTATCATGATTATGATATTGTAACGAACACCGCGGAGGAGCAGGCAGAGAGGAGGCGGACGCGGAATATAATTAACCCTTTTATTAACCGAAGAACAGAGAACACTTGCAACACTCGAACTCCTGCAGTAACTCAACCGCATGGCACAACACGTGACCCACACACAACTTCCCATAATCCCTCGGGGCCCCTTACGTCATCTAGCGGCCGTATGGTGGCCACGCCCCCCCCCTGGCCGCTACATAGCCCCCTCTTGAGGGGTTAGTCGTCCCCGACAACCCCATCACCCAAAACAAAATCCCGCAGGTATTCGGGCTGCCGTCGGTGTCGAACAGCCCGTCCGGGGCTCCTAGGAGGACAGGGCTGGTCGGGGCATGGTGGGCTGCCGCGGCCCCCTTTCTCCACAGCAAGCGGAGCAAGGGGGCGGTATGGTGCAAGTCTGTCCCGGTGCAGCACCACCATCCGACCCCGTCCAGGCATCCGCACCCGGTACACCACCTCTGTGATCTGCCCCGCGATTTCGGCCGGCCCGCGCCAGTGGCTGCGCAGCTTGGGGGACACGCCTTTGGTGCGAGTAGGACAGTACACCCACACCTTGTCCCCAACCGCAAAGGCTTGCCCCCGACAGTGGGTGTCATAGGCCCGCTTCTGCCGCACCCCTGAGCTGGCCTGGGCCTGGCGGGTGTACTCGTGGACCACCCTCAGGCGGTCCGTCAGCCGACGGTAGTAGTCCAGCTCCGCGCCCCCAGCAATCTCCGGCTCGGGCGGGGCGCCGAACACCAGGTCCACAGGTGTTCGGAGTTCCCGCCCGAGCATGAGCGCAGCAGGCGTACAGCGGCTGGATTCCTGTACCGCAGTCCGGTAGGACCACAAGACGAGAGGCAGGTGGCGGTCCCAGTCCCGCTGGTGGTGGCTGGTGAGAATGGCTAACTGAGTTGCCAGGGTGCGGTTGAAACGCTCAACCAACCCATCACTCTGGGGGTGCAATGGCGTGGTCCTCGTCTTGCTCACCCCCAGTCGCCTGCACACCTCGCCAAACACCTGGGACTCAAAGTTCCGGCCCTGGTCGCTGTGGAGCTCTGCAGGGACCCCGAACCGAGCGAACATCTCCTCCACCAGTCTCTCGGCGGTGGTAGCTGCCGTCTGATCCGGCACCGCGTACGCCTCCGGCCATTTGGTGAAGTAGTCCATGGCCACGAGCACGTAGCGGTTGCCGGTGTCAGTGGTGGGGAAAGGTCCAAGGATGTCCACCCCCACACGTTCCATCGGGGCCCCCACCAAGTACTGCTGCAAGGGGGCGTGAGACCGCTGGGTAGGCCCCTTCTTGGCGGTGCAGAGGTCACAGCAGTGGACATGCAGCTCCACGTCCTGTCGACACCCAGGCCAGTAGAACCGCCCACGGAGACGGTGCAGGGTCTTAGAATTCCCAAAATGCCCCGCCCCCGCAGCCCCATGGACCAACTGGAGGACCTGGGGGCGGAGCAACTGAGGCACCAGCAATTGGAGAAGGTCGGTTCCCTGCCCAGGAGCCTGCCACCGTCGGTGTGCCACCCCGTCGTGGAGCTCGAGGTTGCCCCACTGCGCATGGTAGGCTTTCACCTCTGGCCCCGCAGCAGACACTTCCGTCCACGATGGTTGACGACCGTCCTCCAGCCAGCCTCGCACTCGTCCCAACACAGCATCTGCAGCCTGGTGTTGCCGCAGCTCCCGACTGGATAGCGGCAGCCACCCGTCGCCGCTGCCGGTTTGAACAGCTGCCACCAACGGCAACCCCTGGCCCCGCTCCTCCAGTCGCTGACAGTACCGGCACTCCATCGCCGCACAAGGACGCCGGGAAAGAGCATCGGCGTTGCCATGCTGACGCCCCGGCCGGTGCTGTACCTCAAAATCATACTCCTGCAGTGCCTCCAGCCACCGGGCCACCTGGCCCTCCGGATTCCGGAAGTTCAGGAGCCAGGTGAGCGAGGCGTGGTCGGTGCGCAGGAGGAACCTGCTCCCATGCAGGTAGGGTCGGAAGTGCTGCAATGCCCGGACCATAGCCAGCAGCTCCCGCCTGGTCACGCAGTAGTTCCTCTCTGCCTGGTTCAGGGCCCGGCTGTAGTAGGCCACCACCTGCTCCCTGTCCCCTCGTCTCTGGGACAGGACAGCCCCTACCCCCACGTTACTAGCGTCGGTGTCCACAATGAAGGCCTGCTGGACCTCTGGATAGGCCAGCACGGGAGCCGCAACCAGGGCGGCCCGGAGCTGGTTGAAGGCTGCGTCGCACGCGCTATTCCAGGCGAAAATGCGGCCCTTGTCGGTGAGACGGTGCAGGGGGCTGGCAATGGTGGCAAAATCCTGCACAAATCGACGGTAGTAGGAGGCCAACCCCAGAAAACTCCGCAGCTCACCGATGGTGGATGGTGTTGGCCACTCCCTGACTGCAGCCACCTTCGCTGGATCAGTGGCCACCCCCTGTGCACTGACCACATGTCCCAGGAACAGGGTCTTTCTACGGAGCAGGTGGCACTTCTTTGGGTTGAGTCGCAACCCGGCCCCCCGGATAGCGGTGAAAACCTCTTGCAGGTTAGCCATTGCCCCTTCGAAGCTGCTGGCGTGCACCAATAGGTCGTCCAGGTACACGACACATCGGTCACGTGGGACAGCTGCCAACACCCGCTCCATCAGTCTCTCGAATGTGGCAGGTGCGTTGCAGAGACCAAATGGCATGACCCTGAACTGCCACAACCCCTGCCCAATCGTAAATGCAGTCTTTGGCCGGGCCTCTGGGGCCACTTCGACCTGCCAATAGCCGCTGCGCATGTCCAAGGAGCTGAACCAACCGGAGCCTGTGATGTAGTCCAGGGCGTCGTCAATGCGGGGCAGGGGGTAGGAGTCCTTGGTGGTGACAGCGTTGAGTCGGCGGTAGTCCACGCAGAACCTCCAGCTGTCATCTTTCTTCTTCACCAGGACGGCCGGTGCTGCCCACGGGCTGTCGGATGGCTCGATGACCCTGCAGCCGCCATCTCCCGGATCTTCTCCTCCGCCACCTGCCGCTTAGCAAGGGGTAGACGGTGAGGCCGCAGGCGGATGGGTGGCGACGATCTGGTGTCGATGGAATGCTGGACCAACCTTGTCCGCGTGCAATCCTCGTCATTGGCAGCATAGAGGTCTACGTTGTCATCCAGGAGCTTCTTCAGCTCCTGGCGCTGGTGATCATCGAGCCCCTCACAGCTCCGTTTCCACAGCTCCTGGACAGCCCGACAGGTCTCGGTCGAGGGAGAAAAGGCGGGCAGCATGGTGGCATGCCCAACTGCTGGCGTAGACGACCCCCTGGTGGCTGGCGTAGACGGCCCCCGGCGGCTGGCGTAGACGACTCACCGGCGGCTGGCGTAGACGACCCCCCGGCGGCTGGCGTGGACGACCCCCCGGCGGCTGGCGTAGACGACCCCCCGGCGGCTGGCGTGGACGACCCCCCGGCGGCTGGCGTGGACGACCCCCCGGCGGCTGCCGTGGACGACCCCCCGGCGGCTGCCGTGGACGACCCCCCGGCGGCTGGCGTAGACGACCCCCCGGCGGCTGGCGTAGACGACCCCCCGGCGGCTGGCGTCGACGACTCCCCGGTGGCTGGCGTCGACGACTTCTGGCGGTTGCCGTCGCGGACCCCCTGGCGGCTGCCATGGACGGTGGGGCTGCAACCGTCTGGCAGTTCTGCCGAGCTCCCTCTCCCAGGCCGGTGTGGAGCACAAAGGTCTCTGCGCCAATGGTGAGCCTGGCTCGGGACACATCGATCCGGGCCCCCCAACGGTCCAACAGGTCCAGGCCGATGATGCACGGGTCCTGGATGTGGGCTAGCCAGACCTCCTGCACCATCTCCTGGTCCCCCATGCGGATGTGCACCGCCTTCGTGCCCTCCATGCTGGCCCGCTCCCCCGTCACCGTCCTCATCTGGACTGCAGTAGGGGTCCACGCTGCGGCAAGCACCCCCTTGGTGCCCTGCAGGACCCCCGGGCGGACAAGGGTAATGTTGGACCCGGTGTCCACCAGAGCTCGGCACGCCTGGCCATCTAGCTCACAGTCCACGAAGAGCCCTTTGGTGTGGCCCAGGCAGCCTACCAGGGTGCATCGGCCTTGAAGGGGAGTTGGGTTTGGGAGCAGGGTTCCCCTCGCTGGTCCGCCCCCCGCCCGTTTCCCGACGGCAGCCAGGAGCGAGGCTTGGGGCCAGACAGTCCCGAGCGAGGTGACCAACCTCACCGCAGCGATGACAACGGGTGGGATCCCGCAGTGATCTTCCTGGCAGTGTGGGAGTTTGGGGTGACACCCGACAGACCTCGTTGTCATCCTCCTCTCGCAGTTCATGGTCTGTCACCCGGACACGTGGGGAGGTAGCGAGTCCACGTCGGGGGGTGGCTCTGGTCATAAAAATGGCCTCTGCTCGCTCCGCCTCCTGTAGCGCATCGTCCAGCGACCGGGGGGCAGCAAGCCGCACATGCTGCCGCAGGCTCTCCGGCAATAACGCACGCAGGAAAACGTGGAGGGCGAGGTCCTCTTGGTCAGCTGGACTGAAACGGGGATATCCACGTTGGGTGTGGAGGCGCACGTCGGCAGCCAGTGCTCCCAGACGCTCCCCCTCCCGCCGATAACAGTTCATCAGCTCCTCCCGGTTTCCTTCGGCGGAGAGGCGCTGACCAAATCGTCTCTCCAACGCGGCGGTGAGGGCCGTGAAGCTACCCCGGTCCACTGGGGGGAGGTCTAACAGGACCTGCGCCGCCGGCCCTTCCAACGCCAAGGCCAGGTGAACTGCCGCCTCCTCGTCCCCCCACCGGCCAAACTGCACCGCCATCCGCACTTGGGCAAGGTACGGCCCCAATGGTGTGGTTCCGCCATATCGTGGGAGCTTTACTGCGCTTCTGTATGACCCCAGGGCGGGCGGGGAGCTGGCCGGTGGGTCATGTTCTGTTAATGGGGAGGTTACCAGCATCCCCTGGCTGCAACTCGGCATGGCAGGCATCGGCGCTGGAGTATCCACCCCGGTCACTGGGTGACGGACGGCCTCCCGTAGGCTGCCACCGAGTGGCCCCCGAAGCTGCTTCTCCCTCGTCGCACGCGGCCCTGGCGTGCTGGCGCTCATTACCTGTTGATACTGTATACTTACCGGAATATTTATATATATATCTGCACATATCCCATACCTACTCCATTAAGTTATTACTACACTGTATCTCTGTACATAAATATACTGTATATACACCTATATATTATAACTAGTAGACTGTTCTATATACTATTTAACCACTGTACACTGTATATTACTATGCACTTTACTGCCTCATTTGCACTCTGGTTAGATGGCAACTTCTTTTCGCTGTACTGTACTTTGCTGTGCAATGACAATACATTTGAATCTAATCTAATCTAATTGTGGTACATTTGTAAATCTGTCAGTTTCTTTTTCTTATTCTGTTGATTTCCATATTGTTGTATTGTACTGTATTGCTATGCAACCTGGGACAAGAATTTCCTTCGGGATTAATAAAGTTCTATTTTATCTTATCTTATCTTATCTTATAATGACCGCCAGGTGGCACCTGGTACTGGCACCAGGTGGTGCACCAGTGCACTGACGGTTTCGTTTCTCCAGAATCGCATCCCTGAGGCTGCGTATATAAAGAAGGCTTCCAAGTTCCGAGTCATATCTCTGCAACAACATGGCTCGTAAGTAACTCGTCCTTGTTGCGGAATAAATATTGGAATAATATTAGAAATATTATAATATTATAATAGTATAATATTATTTTGTGTAAAATAAATATTCAAACCTTTTATCCTTCCTTTTATTTATTTTATTTTTTTTAGTAGTCACAGCCATCGCAGGTGGAATTGGTGCTGGTAAGCCATCTCTGGAAGTCGACGTTTTCTATACATTGAAACCTGTAACCCAATTTGCTTGTAAATAACATCGTAATCGTTTTGCTATAGGCTGTGATTGAATTTATTTTTATTTTTAGACATATATATAGGTTTTCATTATTGTTATCATTATTGCAATTTCATTTAAAATTGTAAGTAGCTGTAGGTTACTGAAACAAATACCAATCATAGCTTAAACACTGTATTAGTCTCTTTTGCCCTGGGTCCAATGTGCCCCTCTGACAAAACAACCGGCCGAGCCTGGCCCCCCAGTCAAACTGGTCTGTTCTTTTGATGGGATGCAGCCACAAATGTCTCTGTTTAGAGTCGAGGAGGCTGTTAGACGATGGAATAATAGTATAAAAATGAAGTCCATGCGTTTTTCAACTCTGATCTCTGACAGATAAAGTTCTCGAAGTTCTTGTGTTTGTTAGACACATTGGCAAACAATCTCTGTAGGGCTCCATTGTTATTCTGCCAGCAGCTACTGCTGCGTCGTAGTCGTGACGTCCAGGGCCGGCTCTAGGCATTTAGGTGCCCTAGGCGAGATTATGATGTTGTATAGCTGCTAGTACTAGATAGATGTTGTATAGCTGCTAGTACTAGATAGATGTTGTATAGCTGCTAGTACTAGATAGATGTTGTATAGCTGCTAGTACTAGATAGATGTTGTATAGCTGCTAGTACTAGATAGATGTTGTATAGCTGCTAGTACTAGATAGATGTTGTATAGCTGCTAGTACTAGATAGATGTTGTATAGCTGCTAGTACTAGATAGATGTTGTATAGCTGCTAGTACTAGATAGATGTTGTATAGCTGCTAGTACTAGATAGATGTTGTATAGCTGCTAGTACTAGATAGATGTTGTATAGCTGCTAGTACTAGATAGATGTTGTATAGCTGCTAGTACTAGATAGATGTTGTATAGCTGCTAGTACTAGATAGATGTTGTATAGCTGCTAGTACTAGATAGATGTTGTATAGCTGCTAGTACTAGATAGATGTTGTATAGCTGCTAGTACTAGATAGATGTTGTATAGCTGCTAGTACTAGATAGATGTTGTATAGCTGCTAGTACTAGATAGATGTTGTATAGCTGCTAGTACTAGATAGATGTTGTATAGCTGCTAGTACTAGATAGATGTTGTATAGCTGCTAGTACTAGATAGATGTTGTATAGCTGCTAGTACTAGATAGATGTTGTATAGCTGCTAGTACTAGATAGATGTTGTATAGCTGCTAGTACTAGATAGATGTTGTATAGCTGCTAGTACTAGATAGATGTTGTATAGCTGCTAGTACTAGATAGATGTTGTATAGCTGCTAGTACTAGATAGATGTTGTATGGCTGCTAGTACTAGATAGATGTTGTATAGCTGCTAGTACTAGATAGATGTTGTATAGCTGCTAGTACTAGATAGATGTTGTATAGCTGCTAGTACTAGATAGATGTTGTATAGCTGCTAGTACTAGATAGATGTTGTATAGCTGCTAGTACTAGATAGATGTTGTATAGCTGCTAGTACTAGATAGATGTTGTATAGCTGCTAGTACTAGATAGATGTTGTATAGCTGCTAGTACTAGATAGATGTTGTATAGCTGCTAGTACTAGATAGATGTTGTATAGCTGCTAGTACTAGATAGATGTTGTATAGCTGCTAGTACTAGATAGATGTTGTATAGCTGCTAGTACTAGATAGATGTTGTATAGCTGCTAGTACTAGATAGATGTTGTATAGCTGCTAGTACTAGATAGATGTTGTATAGCTGCTAGTACTAGATAGATGTTGTATAGCTGCTAGTACTAGATAGATGTTGTATAGCTGCTAGTACTAGATAGATGTTGTATAGCTGCTAGTACTAGATAGATGTTGTATAGCTGCTAGTACTAGATAGATGTTGTATAGCTGCTAGTACTAGATAGATGTTGTATAGCTGCTAGTACTAGATAGATGTTGTATAGCTGCTAGTACTAGATAGATGTTGTATAGCTGCTAGTACTAGATAGATGTTGTATAGCTGCTAGTACTAGATAGATGTTGTATAGCTGCTAGTACTAGATAGATGTTGTATAGCTGCTAGTACTAGATAGATGTTGTATAGCTGCTAGTACTAGATAGATGTTGTATAGCTGCTAGTACTAGATAGATGTTGTATAGCTGCTAGTACTAGATAGATGTTGTATAGCTGCTAGTACTAGATAGATGTTGTATAGCTGCTAGTACTAGATAGATGTTGTATAGCTGCTAGTACTAGATAGATGTTGTATAGCTGCTAGTACTAGATAGATGTTGTATAGCTGATGTTCGAGAGGGCACTTTGGGGGGGGGGGGTCACGCAAGAGGTGTGTAGGTAATGGAAAAATTCAACAACAACAATTGCATGATGGGGGCGCCACGTTCAATAGAGACAGTAGGGAATTAAATTAATTGAATTACAATTATTTTATTTTTTTATAAAAAATATTTTGTTTTATAACAAAAAAAATAATTCAAGTTCCACTGCGCCTGTGCGCGCCCACTGGCCATTTGTCGCCCTCGGCGACCGCCTAACTTGCTTATGCCCAGAACCGGCCCTGGTGACGTCAACTCCCAACTTGTGGTCTTTTGCTTGTCTGTTACAAGTTGCTGCCGTGGTCGTGGCCCCTGTTGCTCTGGGGGCCGTCGGGTTCACCACGGCAGGTATCACTGCGGGCTCATACGCTGCGGGCATGATGTCCGCAACTGCCGTAGCTAACGGAGGTGCGGTGGTGGCGGGCTCTGCGGTGGCCGTGCTGCAGTCAGTGGGTAGGCGACCCCAACATATTTACATTACACAATTCTAAAATGACACGCATTTGATTGACTGAAATGTGACATTGACATGCGCTTTCATTTGATAATGAAAGCGTCCCCTAACCATTATTATTATCACAGTATTACACTTCAATTATGCCAAATTGTTTTCGCCGTCTGAATATCTTATCTTGCCTATATATTTGTATATTTCGACTGTACATTTGTAAATCTGTTAGTTTATTTTTATTATTCTGTTGATTTCCATATTGTTTTATTACTACTGTAATACCATCAGCCTCCGACTCCGACCCCCCCCCCCCCCCCCCCGCCCCCTTTGAACTTGAATCAGAGCCACTTTTACGATCGTTATCCTATTCAGTTCACACATTATCAAGAGACTTGAACAGCGTATGATATTATGTTGCTATGACGGATTCAGGTTGTTTTCACATGTGCTGATAGCTTTTGAAAAGGATATTAATGACTCTTCAGCTTCACACCTCACAACACCTTTTTAAAGTAAATGTTCAAAGCCACAACCAAGCCAGGAGCCACCCACTGCAGGATCCTTTTGAGACGATTACATGTTGCACGTTTGAAATGCTGTAGAATAGTATGGAAACAACAATTAACATTATTGTTCTCTTGTGTCTTGTTTGGTTGCAGGTGCGGCTGGTATGGGCGCAGCTCTGACTTCAGCAGTTGGCGCTGCAGGGGCCGCTGCGGCAGCTGCAGCGTCTGCTCTCGTCTAATCAGCCGGGAACTGACGTGCTGTGCTCCTATCTCTGAACACATTGGTTAATTAGGTTTAATTGTTCATTGTTGCTTTGTGCCTAGGCATACACAATGGAGTCATGTAAAAACAATTCTATTAAATATTTGAGCACAAAAATTGTCTTGGCTCATAATCAGTCAAAAGTCACTGAATATGAATATGCCCGACTCATACGCGTACTAAGCGCCTGCTTAGGGTCACATAGCCACCAGAGGGCCCCCTCTGCGTTAATAATAATAATAATCAACGTTTTGACAATAGTCAATGGTATTGGCGGTGGTGAGGGCCCCCCAAATCATATTCTGTTTAGGGCCCCATAAAGGCTTCTACCACTGCCTGCCACTCAACCCCAGAGGTTACAGCCCTGAGTCAACACTAAACACAAACCTTGTCTGTCTGCTTCCAAATGGCTATTCTGCACTCCAGTCCGGTTCTTTATTTTAACTAGGGTATGCAACATGATCTCTTTTATGACTATTTTGATTTAATGCTTTGATCGTTCCCTGCCTCACTTTGGATCTGATAAATGTAAATATAACTACACAGCAAGTTAGGCCTGAACCAATCGCGATACACAAAGGTGGGAATATTAAAAAAATACATGATTTTTTTGTAAGGTCACAGCAGGAGTGTTGTGGACAACCTCAGAGATTCTCTACTGAAGAACTTCATTGTGGACCTTAACCTGTGGAAATATGCCCTGTGCCTTATCTAGTATTCTATATAAGTGTGAATGATGAATCATGTCATTAGTGGGTTTTATTCTGAAAGGTTTTGCATGTAGATGTAGACAATGTATTTTTAAAAAATGACACTAGATGAATCCAAATACTAATTAAAAGGAATCTCGGATATCATCCTGAAGGTATGTAGGCCTATGTGGAGATTGTTGGTCTGTTATGTCTCCCGGTGACTTTATATTCTTTTGACCACTGGATGGCAGCATGGTTTTAAACAAGACTAAATAAGTTACATTCACAATCAATTGTTCATTTTAAAGTAACATGAGCATACCGTTTCAGCAAATGTTCAACCACAAAATAGTTTATTTGAAGCACTTGGTTTGGGACAGCATTCAACAGTTAGTTACCTTTAAGCTTGATAAAAATGCCTTTGCATCATTGTACCATCATCACAATAGCGAATTCAGTCCAAAATATTCTGAAAAATATGGATGCGAGCAAAATACTAAGCCAACATTCAAAACATCAATTTTCACAGTGACTGCTCTGAAACATTGTAAAGCATTACTAAAAGCATTTTTCCCTTCAGGAAAAACCCACTTATTTCCACACTGTAGCTTAATAAACTCCCACTGATAGTTTATTGAAATGGAAAAACCCCAAATCAGAACTCCAATATTTTATGCAGTTTTATCGAGTTGTGGCATAAATAGAGAATAAAATAATTCGAAGGGAAGGCTCTTGTAATAACTGTTGTGACCTTGCTGTTTCCCTGAATCCATTGAGTCAGAAGACTAGCAGAAGTGCCTTTGTGACGAGGTTATTGTGAACGTTCCTCAAAGTGCTTGTAGGGCAGACATGATGCCTTTCCATTGGAAACTAAAGCTATTACCTCAGCCTTGATGGGGTCATAGCATATAAGTCATAGGAGTGCTTGTTATATGCTATCTGATGAACACAATGCATACCAAAAATATCGGTAAGATACATCGTTTAATTTTACTCTAAATGTTTCTTTGGCAAATGTGGTAAACTTATTTACTGTGCATTTTAGGTTTAACCAAAATCACATCAGAAATCAATGTACACACATGTTGCCCTTTGTAATAAGTGCCAACCGCAACAAAAATCAAAATACCATATGCTGGGTTTGCTTCTCCCCACATCATGACCTCAAGTCGAGAGGGTTTCTAACATGTACCTCAGGCACAGTCTACGCTCTGGAGATCTACAGGGTTTTGTGTCACTGATGGCTGAAGCAGCTGTAGACACTAACATTACTTCAAAGGCAGTTGAGATGATGCTTTTGGAAAACATTGAGTTCCTATAGCGACTGTTCCAGTCACATTGGTTTATCCTGTGCCCTTGTCACTAATTAATTAGCATGAAAATGTAAAATAAAATGTTACAAAACTTCTTGGCTACAGCAAGGCTAGATAAGAGCTTTTATCTAGCCGTGATGCAGCCAACATGTTTTAAAATAGTTCTTCATAGTCAACCATTTTGTCCTTGACAATATCTCTTCTGACAGAATTTACAAAAGTACACAAAAACAAAGTTAATCATAGAAACTCCATGATAACCTATGGCCAGTTCCATCCATCACGTGATGATCTACAGTCAGCTTTATCACTGTGTCCATTCATTCAACACTGACAGTTTCTTTTTGTTCCTTTTTAAGGCTGGCCCCTGTAGACACATGAACTTGCCATGCAAATACACACATTCCACTTCAAGCAGGTCAATTGGACACAAGGAAAGATAAAGCTGTGACTGAAGCATGTTAAAAGGTTGGCTATTGCCTATTCCGCTCCGAAACGTGGCATCTTTCCGGAAGCCGTGCCACTACGCCACCGTGTCCGACTTTTCTGGCAAACTAAGCACAAAAGGAAACAGTACGCCTTTGGCCTCCAGTGGCGCTCGGAGCAGCTCCTCCACAAAATAAGCGCTCTCCTCCTCCACCACGAACCGCAGCGTCTGGCTCCTGTTGACGCAGTAGATGCAATTCCCCATCACAGCACACCGGAACGGTGAGGCGCTGCCCAGCCGCTGGGACGCGCAGTCGTGCCACATCTTCACGATGGTGTTGTACTTGAACACGTTGATGCCCTGCTCGCGGTTAACGTCGAAGCGGTAAATGAAGCTCTTCAGGGCCACCATGTCGGAGGACCTCTTCCGGCTGCTGTTGTAGGGGCACTCCTGCCACTCATCCCGCTTGCTGTCATACTTGAGCAGGCGGTAGAAGAGCGAGCCCCCGGAGACGTACAGCTCTCCGCTGCAGGTGGTGGCCTCGTGCGCCACGGCGAAGGCCCCCTTGGGCAGGGGCGCCACAGCAGTCCAGCGGTCTGTGCGTGGGTCATATTTCTCCACTGTGAACAAGCATTCGCCTCCGATGGCGTAAAGGTGGCCGTCCATGGACACCAGCTTGAGCTGCGCGCGGGCCTGATTCATCGGGCGCACCTCCGTCCAGCGGTTTGTTGACGGGGTTGTAGTAGAAGACCCGGTCCGAAACTTTCCCCTTCTCCCCTGAGCCCTTGATCCCACCGGCCACAAACAGGTAGTTGTACATGGTGCACATCCCGCACCCCTTGGTGTTAATGTCCTCGGGTATGGCGGTCAGGGATCGCCAGTCGTTGGTGGTTTCGTCAAAGTAGTACATCATGTGGTTCTCGTCGAACGACACCACTGATAGGGGGCTCTGCGGCCGGCTCCCGCAGCGGCTGGGCGGCCTGCTCCCTGCCCGGTCGAACACGTCGTGGACCTCAGCCACCATCAGGGTCTGCCTTCCCTCTGTCCTCTTCCTCAGAATGAGATCCCGCTCTGAGCCTGTCAGGCGGCCGTACACCGAGGGGTCCCGCAGGACCTGCAGGAAGTTGTCGGCTCATGAAGCAGTAGGGCGGTCTCCTTGACCTCCTGGAGACGCTGTTCTCTTGGCAATGCACATGGATCTCGCTAGGGCAGTTTCCGCCGGTGTTTGCTGTAGCATGTGAGTCCATGGGCCCGCCTGGACGGCCAGGGGACCTGGAGGATCTGGCCCCGGTGATGACTGTCCATCCACGTTGTCCTTGCTGACGTTAATCTGAGAAGTGTAGACTGTAGTCTATCAACACAGATAGCGTCGTTGTAACTCCAGCCCCCTTGACTTTGAGTATGTCCCGTGGAAAGTTGGCCCTTGAAGTAGTCACCTCTCTCGCAGCCAAGATCGACTGTGAGCGTTAATTTTCTTGCCCACCGACTTCAATTACCAAACTCCGGGTTCCTTTGTTACCCCAGGGTACTTTTCTGCTCCCTGCCCGCTGTCTGGGTGGCCGAAGCTCCCGCCTGATCCCTGAACATCCACCCAACGTGTCTTTGTCAGGCAGAAGAGATGCACTGGATCCGGGGCTGGAAGTGCTAAACCAGCCCCCCCCTTGCCCTGGCTTGGCTGCCAGTGGTAATACAATGAGTGTCAAGCACAGACTGCCCCTGGCCTGTGTTTCTTATCTCACAACTGTCCCCTTTGAGAAGACTCTGCATTGCTGATGCACTACCATCTGCTTCCTCTCTGGCTCCAGGGTTCAGGAAGCACACAGAGGAATCCCCAGTGTGGGAAAATATCTGCTTTGACGTCACCGTAGGTTCTCCACCATTGGCCCATCTTACCGCTGAGGCCGTTGCGGTTTATGGCGTCCGTAATTTCCAGACCTGCCTTATGGTTTGACATCTGGAACTGATGATCCTTAGTAACGCACAAGCTGTCCCCTGTCTGATCTCGAAGGCTCATTTTTTTGCCATCCAATAGGTACTCTCTCTCCAATGTGGCCGGAGCATTTGAATTGACAGGCTGGTTGCACTGCAGGAATTGCCCAATAAGTGGGGCGTTGTTGTCCTTCACCAGCAAACCCGGACATGTTTTCTTATCCACGCCCGCGAAGGAGGCCAGGTCAGAGTTTACGGTGTGAAAAATGACGTCAGCCTCCACGATGAAGGTGTCTCCTCCAGGTCTCTGGCTCCCATTCATCTCTACCTTTTCACTGGTGCCAGGAATCGGTGGATCGGCGAATCATGTTAGCCGGTGTAGCTTCACGGTGGTATTTTCTTCACCTATTTGAAGAAGAGCAGAACATAAATGCACAACAACGTGAGTGTACAACTTGTTCAGCACGCCTTGCGGGCAACCACCGGATGGCGCTGTATCTCTGATAACGCGGAGTCGGAAAGCCGTTCCAAATAGTCCATTTTACACACACATAGTACACCCAACGAACAATAGTGTAGAAAACAAATGTAAATAACGCTTAAAAAGTACAATAGCATTGAAGAACTACATTTTACACCTCGTGTATTGCCAGTTGGAGGGCACGGAGGGCGCATGCGCAGTGGCTGACGCGCCCCTCTCTGAGCGAGCGACAGCGACTGGATCGGTCAGGTCATTCCCATGAATACAAAAAAATAAAATGACATAGGAACCACAGATAGAACCACTTTTAACAATTGAGTGTGACCTACCAAACGTTTACACTGTATCATATCGAAAACGACACGAAACAGACAGGACACCACGGCGACATAATATAACGAAAGAGACACATTTCAACACTGTGTGTATTTCGCACCTACTTGCGTTTCCTCGATGTCACAAATCGAGCCGACCAGTCGCGACGATCAAATAGAACACACCGAGTTGTCCGGCGCTTAAGCCTGGGAGGGCCCCGCTCAGCCGGCTGCCACCGCGACCCGGCCCCGGATAAGCGGACGAGAATGGATGGATGGAGTTGTCCCGCGGTACGGTTTCCTTGAGGAGTGTGACCGATGGTGATCTCACGCCTATTCATCGGATAATCCGCTGGAGCTCCAGTATGGGCGACGAGATCCACATCCACGTCCCTTCACGTCACGTCACACCCCGCCTGCTCAGAACGAGACGCACAACAGACGACTACACTGAATTAATCGCAGCAGGTCACCCGTCTGTGGAGCACCCCTGTGGACGTCAACCCCCGCAGTATTTCTCCTTCTCGAATCATGCGTTGCAGGAGCCTCGTGTGGAGAACCAGTGTCCACACATGTCTCTCCGATCTCCACCCCTCGGCTCGCTCGTCTCAGAAAAAAATATAACGAGTCCACGTTTAAGCCGCGCTGCGCTGCTGCAGCCCTGGACGTGTTTTGATGTGTAGCGTTGACTACAGCCATCAGTCGTGTATTGATCCAAACCACGCCCCCGCCCCCCCCCCTGTCTTGGGGTTAACCCCGCCGCATGGTCACCCACTGCAGCCTGCAGCATCCCACTGTATCGGCATCCCGCTGGATCTGCATCCTACTGGATCTGCATCCCGCTGGATCTGCATCCGAGGTGCATGGGCATTCGTTCAGTCACCATCGCCACATAATCTCTGTTTAAACACATTTTTTCCTTCTTAAATATTAAAGGTCCTCTATGTAAAAATCCCGAATCCGTTCAGGGACTACATGTGAGACTTCACAGCACAAATCGCTTTAAATTGTCAGTTTGTGTCTAACCCTTCTATTCTATTCTATTATTTTGGGCTGATTTCTCTTATATTGGAGTCGGGTCGGATTTCGCGGGAAAAAGGAACTAAGTGACATGTAAGTGTGGATAATTAAAAAAAGATTTTTTTAAAATGTGTACAAGGTTTAATTATGATTAGAACTAATATTAGTTTCTGATTGTTATTGTCTCAACCCATGGAGATCAGAATGCACTTGATTGTTACATAATAGTACCTTTAAGCTCCAGAGTGACAGATCGGTGAAGTACATTTTATCCGGATATGATTTCAAATACCGTAGGTTTGGTTATTGGAATAGACTACCGTTTGGATCCATGTGATGTACATTCATGTTCAGACATATTCGTATGTTATTTTAACGGAATCTATATAGAAAAACAGGGGAAATCATGTAAAAACAGGATCTATAGATTCTGTTTTAACATGAATCTTTAGAAAAACGGGAGAGGTTCTAAAAACAGGTTCTATAGATGTGTCTGTTTGACTCTAGCCGGTGCCCGGACAGAGGCGGTGATCTGTGGAAGGCCATCCGGGCTTCTCTTGGGAAGATGAATGCTGCTGGGGAACAGCCACACACTGATAACCACACACTCAGCGTTGGATCTCCATGGAAGCCAATCACAGCAGGCTTGTAGAAAACAAAAGGTTTCTATTTGCAGGGTCATCATGATGATTATGTGATTTCAGGCAGACAAACACAACATAGAAATAGGTATTAACAAAAACTGTCATTTAACTGTAGCTTGCTGCTTTGCTGATATAATAACCCCCACTAAATAAACCATTTATTACTGCATTAGAAGCAATACAAGTATTCACTTTCTATGGCAGCTCATTATGATCTGAGGTCATATTACACATGTAATATGTACACATACAACCACAACATATTTGGAAGCGTATCAAAAGGTGATCACAGGTCAGGGACCTCCTTCGGATTCGATATAACGGAGATGATTGTGTTTCGTTTCTTCCCTGTTGGCAACATTTACTTTCTGCTGGAGCAGGATTGCATAACAGAGTCTGTGGGCGTTGGTGAAAATAGACTGAGTTAAAGCGGCAGGAAATATGAAATATACGCACACACAGAGAAACTATCCAAGTGAAAACGTGCAAATCGTTTGAATTAAATGTTTATATATATTTGTTAAGACACAACCAAAATACATATAGGCTGTGACAAAAGTAAAGCTTTGCATGTCGTATTTAGTTGTTTTTTTTAAATACCATTTGAAAACGAGAAGGAAAAACAAAAGG
>PIJE02005888.1:0-16986 GCA_002895965.2 Coryphaenoides rupestris
GTCGAGAGAACTTTGTCAAGGTTGTCAATACCAAGCATTGGTGTACACAGGTCAACAAGCAAGTCCTCTTTCAGGATACAAAAAAAACATAATTGTACAAAAGTTACAGAGCAACAACATACAATGTTTATATTGCTAGTTTGTCAACTACTTTACAAAGTACAAAGTTTATCTCATTGGGACGTACACATCTGATATACAATAAAGAAACAGTTCCTGAGTATGAGTATTTCCTTTCGTGGATGGATCGGATACACATGTACCTGAGTTTGTAGTCACAATAAAGAAACAGTTTCTGAAGGAAGGTATTGTAGATTACTTAAATGCTAATTTGCTAGTATGATAGGAGTGTTAGTTTTGATGCAGGTTGATGACATGAGAGCGCCATTAAGGCGGTCTTTGAGGTGACGATGGGAAATAGCTGGTGGATACTGCCCGAAGCATCCGGTGGACGCCACGAAATGTGAAGCCTGGAATGACAAGATTATCTTTAGCAAATCATAAATACACAACTAGGTCAGAGAAAGACAAAGACTTAAAATGGATCTGGTGATCTGGATAAACACATTAAAAGAGGACATGTCAATATATAGAGTAAGTGGTGGCAGATGTTGCTTTAGTATTAGTATACCATGGTGCTCCATTCCAACACAAGCTTAGGCATAATATGTCTTACAAGGATATCAAAATATGATGGGGGAAATATTACAGCAAAGCAAGTCCCCACAGCATGTGTTAGTAAAGGCATTAAGGGGCTGCTGTCTTTGTACACCACCTTGATTGTCCAAGCTGTGATATAAACCAGTGGCACTGCCATCCAGCAACACGTCCAGTGCCTCACCTGGCTGCATGACTCGGGGCTTGGCCCCCAGGTAGGCAAGGTTCACATTGGCTTTTCGACCATCAATAATGGGGTTGGGATCCTTACAGGCACGGTCAGCTGAGGCTCGATCTGCCATTGTCACCTAGAGTAAACAGTGAAGAATTCAAGAAAATTAGTATAGAATAGAAATGTATTAATCCAGAAGGACATTCTTGTGCCAGGTTGCATAGCAATACAGTACAATAAAACAATATGGAAAACAACAGAATAATAAAAATAAACTAACGGACAAATTTCACCTCATAATAGTACCAAAACTTCATTCACACTTGAATTCACATTTGTTCACGTTTCGGTTTCACCGAATATGTCTGGTCAATAATAATAATATTAATAAAAATAATAAGAATAATATTTCTACCGTCACATTATGTACGCTACTTAATTCAGTCCCAAATACATGGTAATCAACTTTTTCAGGCTACAGGTGTGCTGGCAATACATGTAGGCCAACAAATACTTTGTAGTGACTAAAACATATCAGCTACTTACGAATCCATAACCCCTGGACTTCCCCGTCTGACGGTCAGTGATGACGACAGCCTCTTCAATATCACCATAGACCTCAAAATATTTCCTGAGACTTGAATCCGTGGTATGATATGGAAGACCCCCCACAAAGATCTTCGTGTATGTAGTGTCTTTCTGTGCCGAGTGCATCATTTGTATTTTGTAGAGGGTTGGAAACAACGTTCCTTCGATTCTGTGAAAACAAATGATAAGTTTCAGACGAGAAAAGTTGTGTTTCTAAAAGAGACACCTGTTGGTTCGGAGGGCTGAGCAGTTGTCAGTTTCGCCCCCGACACGATGAGCTCCACAGATAGGCGTCGGGAGGCTCCGCCCACTTTACTCCAAGGGGGCCCGGCTGCCAACTGTCACCCGGGGGACCTATCGCTGTCCGTCACACAAAGGAGCCGAACAGGTGTCCCGTAACAGGACATTCACAGAAGATTACCCCTTCAAACTCATAAATTAACACAAAATAGACCATACTGGAGAAAATTGCCAGATATACTATTGGTCCATCACAGCCTAGTTATTATAAAAAAAGTTTTAGAGTGTTTGGACAAAACCGTAACTAGAATGTACATAGCATTGAGATCAGTCTTGCTAAGCGCATTGCTAACAAGCTGATTCAGAGGCCCTACACGCATATCATAGATTGAAGTCGTACCCCAATCATCCAAATAATACAAACGCGCAGTTTACCGCAGCGATAGAGAGATGCTCAAGTTGGCTTCTTATTCGCCAGCTTCCTATTCTTAATCTTATTTCAGTCCACCGTAAATGGCCGCAGTAACGTGATTTGGTCTGTAGATGGCTCTGTTTAGTAAGTCATATCTGACTGGAGTCTATGCTGTGGAATATACATCAAAATGAGATGCTGCTATAAGAAGGGAGCAGAAACACAACATGATGAGAGGGACTGTAATTAAATGAGAAAGGTCAAAAGTGATTGCACATTCCGCCTTTACTTTCTGAGGAGACTCAAGAAGTTTAGCATGTCTGCAAGAACCCTCACTAACTTTTACAGGTGCACCATCCAGAGCATCCTCTCTGGCTGCATTACTGCCTGGAGGTTCACAGCCTGCTTTCTCAGCTTGCTGAATGCAGAAAAAGCTTAATTGCATCGCCAGCCGTCTGGTGCGAAACCATACTACCAACATTTGCATGCACTTAGAGGGATAAAGCACTACGGAAAATCATCCCTAGGGGACTTTACAGAGACCGACCACCAGGACACATAGGTGACTGCATTGCAACCAACGTGACATAGCCACTTTCAATACGATGTGATGGCAGAGTGTAGATCGTGAACGCTGTGGACCGGCATCCAGCACTAGGACTAACCAGACTCACATAACATTTTGAACCTACAGAAACGTCCTATAACACATTGTATGTAATAGTATGAATTGCCGATGATCAAGCTAGACTCTTGAACTGACAGTGGCGATACAATAGCCAGTTTTTTGCCACTATAATATTTAAATACTCTCCGAATGCCAGGTATATCGCTTTTGATTCTAGTAATATCCACTTATTGATATTATTCTCTGCTAAATTAAATGGCCAAGACTATATGCGCCATGATCATTTCTGCTAACTGTTGCCGACTCGAGCCTATGTGTATACTGTCCTACTCTACTTTGTCATGAGGGGACTGATACTGTGCTTACCTTAAAGCATATAATACTCCAAAAAATATATTAATCGCCCAAATTAACTTCGTGAAAGTACAACATAACATTACGATTTCGATAGATAATGAGTATATTTTTTTGCGTCGGGTAACACACCTGAGTGCAGCTGTGATATAAACCCAATGGCACTGCCAGCCAGGCAAGTTTCCAGTGCGCAAGTGGGCAAATTCCGCGGCGGGCATCCCAAGTGAAATTATATGTTGAGGGTAAAGGTTGCCTATTATGATTATATAGTGGGCTCGACCAATATACTATGCGACCGACTTTATCAATGATATGTATGTTAATTGGGTGGTGATGTGATGTATCCTGATGAAGTGCATGATATACTCCCAGGATTAACAAGCGTTAATGTTAAGTGTCATCCTCGAAATCTTATAAGCGCCAGAGGGTGGGCTCAAATTTAATACCTACAGATACCCTAACAGTTATTAGATTTACAGTTATTGTAAAGATCAAAAGGGTAACACATAATCATAGTGCAAAGACACGCTATTTTATCCAAAAAGCGACGTACAAAGAGTAATTTGATTGAAGAAGAGGAAACTCCGCAAAGGTATTAAATCACGTGTGGTAGCAACTGAGTATAGTCACAAAATAAGGCCCGTTGTCGAACACCATCGTCATGCTGATGCGGAAGGCATTCAACCACATCATATGGAATAGAAAAACAACAAACATAAATAAAGATTAGAATCTTAAAACATTGTTACAGTGGGAAATAATGTGGCCAACTCCAAAAGAAATAATTATATAGGGTTAGGATTCTTTACGTAAAAAACAAACAAACTTAAAATGTCACATGTTGCCATCACGGTGAATCACACAGCCCCGCACCTCAATGGCTTGCCAAAAGAGTTTGAATAGAAGCGGAAAGCAAAAAATTGAAAAAAATGGCAGCCGCGCGCACAGGTGATTGCGGGTCTTTACGTAAACCAGCCCGAGACACGGAATGACCCATCAACAGCACGCACAGGGGAGACGGGCGACACGTGGTTAGAGCGCAACAAGAGAGCGTGAGGAATGCCTTAAACGAGTGGCCAGCTACTGTCGCCGAGACGCGCCAGACGGCCCCGGGTCCCAAGGCATCAACTCGCGAGGCCGCCAAATCCACGAGCATGGAGCGTCCAACCCCTGCAGTAAAAAAGTCTCGCCGCGTGACTTTTATTATTTTATCTGGTCGAATTACCCTCCCCTACAGAAAATGCCGGTGCGGTGAAGCAGGCGGCGGTCCAGTCTGAGTTGGTAGGCAAAGGACACGCACCGTGTCATGGCGGGATTAATAGCAGTGGAGAGCAAGAATCCCAGTGAGTGAGAAGAAGTCCAAATAAACGCGCTAGGTATGGGCTCCGACACATGAAATGATGAAGAAGAGGCTAAACTGGCGTAGCGTAAATATTTGAACAATAGAACGCGCATTGGGTCAAGGTCTCCTCAATACTAGTCAGAGGACGAGGACGAGTCAGCTAACTGTAAGCACAAGACGGGATCATTAAGCATAGAATAGTTGACACCTTGCCATGTATGAAAGTCCTGATAACGATACTGGCCCGAAGCCTATGATGAGGTAATATTGCAAACACTATTAATACCATAAAGTGAGTAGATAAAGTAGCTATTGACTTCAACGCCCGGCGCGCGTTAGATTAGCACCAGCTTAATAGCACATTCTCAATGATGACAAGGGATAAATAATTGCGAATGATGTTGCAGATAAAATGATTGGAACACTGTATAGATACTTCAGACACTTCAAAATTGATTACTGATTAAGAAATATAAGCACTTAATAGAGGTGGATGAAAGTAGTATTGCTGATGTCAATACTCTGAAAGTTCTACTGCCCCACATGAAATTCTAATATATTCAAATCAAAGTGAGACCATTATTTATAAAAAAAGGGTAGTTTCACAGATACCTAACCCGATTCAGAGGTCTTAACGTCTTGTAAGGCGATCTTACACGTCTAGTTGCACCTGTATTATCGGACTAATCAGGAAGTATACAAGATGCAGCCCCGATGAGGTATTTCAGACGCTGCCAAAGATCGCCGAAAGATACGCAGGCTCCGATTGGCGAAGGAGCCATCACGACGGTCGCTGATTCGTAGACCCTTTCTTGGTACAGCGGAGCTCTCTGTGTATAGTTTCCATCGCAGTTCCATTATAGGTCGGTGCGGAGGCGGCCACCCCATGAAACGTGGTGACCTGCTAGTTCGGCTCAACAAATGGTC
Source organism: Coryphaenoides rupestris (assembly GCA_002895965.2). Classification (NCBI taxonomy): domain Eukaryota; kingdom Metazoa; phylum Chordata; class Actinopteri; order Gadiformes; family Macrouridae; genus Coryphaenoides; species Coryphaenoides rupestris. The sequence goes on from PIJE02005888.1 coordinate 5,321, forward strand.
CACCCCCCGCTGTAATAGATCTGCACTGGCTTTCAGGTAGGCGTCTAGGTTGCTTCCTACCCAATCGGCACACTTACGCAAAAAACTTCCTTAGTCTTTCTTAGAGCTGAGATGGCAGAATTCGATTGAAGATCGAAGCCAGAACCAACCAACAGTATGCTTAAAACGTGACACGGAAAATATGAACTGACTCCGTACCCACCACTCAGATGTACTCAGACGATTCCGTTCCCTGGGCGAAAGCTTTTCAGCTCCCCCCGCCCATGTCATACCAGTACGCTGGTACCAGAAACCGCGTTTTAAAGCAACACCATAGTGAGCAACACGGGAGCACCTCAGGGGACAGTCCTGTCTCCTCTCTCCTTCCTGTCTCCCTTCCTCAGTCTACATCATTCAGATACAGCTCACAGTCCTGCCACCTGCAGAAGTTTTTGGACGACTCTGCCATTGTGGGCTGTATCGCAAGGGACAGGAGTCTGAGTACAGGAGTGTGGTGGACAGTTTTGTGTAGTAGTGTGGACTAAATCATCTGCATCTCAGCATCACAAAGACTAAGGAGTTGGTAGTGGATTTTAGGAAGCAAGACCCACCTGAAACCAGGGGGGAGGGGAGGGCGGGGGGGGGGGGGGGGGGGGGGGGGGTGGGGGGGCGGAGGTGAGAGGAGGCGAGGAGGCGGTGTGTCGGTGGAGGGAGCGGGGCAGGGGTGAGGCGGCGGAGGGAGGGAGTGGGAGACAGGGATGGGGGGATTGGGAAGTGTCAGGGAAGTGGACGGGGGTGAAGGGGGCGGTAGGGGCGACCGCGGGTGAGAGAGAATATGTGAATAAAACTCGTGGTACAGTTATAGGGCGTTCGTTATTCGGAGCTTTGTAGTGATTTGGGCTGGGGCGGGGGATGGGAGAAGGCGAGGGCGAGGGGGGTTGAGGCGGGGGAGGGGTGGGGTGAGAGGGCGGGTGCGGGAGGGGGAGCGTGGCGCCGGGGCCGAGGAGGGGTAATGCGGATTTTAGGAAAAGGCACTGGAGCCCCCACCCTTGAAACCGAGGTGACAGGATAAAGAAATCCAGGGGATGACGTGCGACTATTGAGGGTTTGGAGGGTAAATATTACTGAGTACGCTGGAGGGTGTCCGACAGTAGTAGAGAGGGTAGGTAGAGGCCTTCGAGCAACTCATTCGACGATGGATGGGACAACAGATCAGAAGGGGACTGCTGGACTAGAAAATGACAGCGAGAGTAGGCTCTGGCCCGGTGGTGAACGAAAGAGAACGGTCCAGAGTCACCGGTGGGTATTTTCAGACGTAGGACTTCAGAAGTTCTTTCAGCGTCTGCAAAACCATGCTGCAGAACTATTCTTAATCATGTGCAATACTTACTTCTCAATTATTATTATAACCCTCTCAATATTACCTTGCTACATTACCTTTCATCATCATGTGCAATATTCTTAATATCATGTGCAATACTACTTCTCATTATTATTATAACCTTTCAATATTACCATGCAATATTACCTTTCATCATCAAGTGCAATTTTCTTAATATCATGTGCAATACTACTTCTCATTATTATTATTACTTTTCAATATTACCTTGCAATATTATCTTTCATCATCAAGTGCAATTTTCTTAATATCTTGTGCAATACTACTTCTCAATATTACCCTGCAATATTACCTAGCAATTTTACCTCTCATCATCATGTGCAATAATACTTCTCACTACTACTTCTCAATACCATTGGCAACTTGTTTTGTTTGTTTTGTTTACTAAAGATCTTACATATATTTTTCTTTTAGGCTTATTCACTGTACATTTATTATTCTATTGTTTTTATTCTTATGTTGAATGCTCACAGCATGAATGCTCGAAAACAGCTCTATTCTTATCTTCAGGTACCACAGTGATATATTGCTGTCTCTCCTTCAACAAATGTACTCTTTGTAAGTCGCTTTGGATAAAAGCGTCTGCCAAATGCCCTAAATGTAAATGTAAATGTATGGTGATGTTGTGGTATGGGTTGCGAACCTCTGGGGTCTAGAAGGGTAATTTCGGGCGATGAATAAGTTATCTGTATCTGGAGTTTATCGTTCGTTGATACTGTTAGCAGTACAGTTACATATTACATACATAGATACATACATACATACATTGAGCGGCATAGTATACATAATAACATAATACAATAACATATACATAATGATACAAAAATATATATATAAAATGTAATGTTATGTTGACTCCAGAAGTATTGATTAAATATTGAGTATTATAAATGTACAAGTAAGGACAAGTAAGTAAGGACAGATACACAAGTGAGGGCAACAGTAGCAGAAATATGGCATATGGCATTTAAAATACAAAAGATAACAGAATCAGAAGCATATGTACCCAGAGTATTTAAATATATCATAGGGAATATGGCATATGTATCCAGAGTAGTCTAGTTGAATCATCCAAATATTATCAATGTTATAAAGTGTTTTGAGTCTGGTAGTCCGTGCCTGGATGCTCCAGTAACATCTGCCAGACGGCAGCAGTGTGAACAGTCCATGGCCTGCGTGGCTGTAGTCCTCAATGATTTTCTGTGCTTTCCTAAGGCATCATGTGTGGTAGATGTTTTGCATGGCTGGGAGATGCAATCAGCTTGCAATCAGCAGCGGAGCAGCTGCTGAACCAGGCAGTAATGCAGCCAGAGAGGATGCTCTGGATGGTGCACCTGTAAAAGTTAGTGAGGGTTTATGCAGACATGCTAAACTTCTTGAGTCTCCCCAGAAAGTAAAGGCGGAATGTGCAATCACTTTTGACCTTTCTCATTTAATTACAGTCCCTCTCATCATGTTGTGTTTCTGCTCCCTTCTTATAGCAGCATCTCATTTTGATGTATATTCCACAGCATAGACTCCAGTCAGATATGACTTACTAAACAGAGCCATCTACAGACCAAATCACGTTACTGCGGCCATTTACGGTGGACTGAAATAAGATTAGGAATAGGAAGCTGGCGAATAAGAAGCCAACTTGAGCATCTCTCTATCGCTGCGTACGCGTTGTATAATGATGACGATACAAGCTAACGCTTGTAGCTTGAATCGCTTGTAGCAAGCGTTAGCATGATCAACACGTACACGTAGGTTTTGTCAAGATTAAAACTCTTTATAATAATAGGCTTGATAGACAATAGTATGGCATTTTAATGTTGGGCTATTTTTTAATTTGAGTTGAGTAATGTTTGTGAAGCCTTTACGACACCTGTCGGCTCCTGTGTGACGGACAGCGATAGGTCCCCCGGGTGACAGTTGGCAGCCGGGCCCCCTTGGAGTAAAGTGGGCGGAGCCTCCCGACGCCTATCTGTGGAGCTCATCGTGTCGGGGGCGAAACTGACAACTGCTCAGCCCTCCGAACCAACAGGTGTCTCTTTTAGAAACACAACTTTTCTCGTCTGAAACTTATCATTTGTTTTCACAGAATCGAAGGAACGTTGTTTCCAACCCTCTACAAAATACAAATGATGCACTCGGCACAGAAAGACACTACATACACGAAGATCTTTGTGGGGGGTCTTCCATATCATACCACGGATTCAAGTCTCAGGAAATATTTTGAGGTCTATGGTGATATTGAAGAGGCTGTCGTCATCACTGACCGTCAGACGGGGAAGTCCAGGGGTTATGGATTCGTAAGTAGCTGATATGTTTTAGTCACTACAAAGTATTTGTTGGCCTACATGTATTGCCAGCACACCTGTAGCCTGAAAAAGTTGATTACCATGTATTTGGGACTGAGATTAAGTGCGGGCAGTTAATGGTGATGACGGTAGGTTGGCCAATTATTGTTCTACAATATCTCTACTTTTCTTTATTGTATTTTGTGTGATTGAATGATTATTGATACTTGAACCCAGACTCATGTCATTCCGGCTGAATACTCGAAACTGACATATTCGGTGAAACCGAAACGTGAACAAATGTGAATTCAAGTGTGAATGAAGTTTTGGTACTATTATGAGGTGAAATTTGTCCGTTAGTTTATTTTTATTATTCTGTTGTTTTCCATATTGTTTTATTGTACTGTATTGCTATGCAACCTGGCACAAGAATGTCCTTCTGGATTAATACATTTCTATTCTATACTAATTTTCTTGAATTCTTCACTGTTTACTCTAGGTGACAATGGCAGATCGAGCCTCAGCTGACCGTGCCTGTAAGGATCCCAACCCCATTATTGATGGTCGAAAAGCCAATGTGAACCTTGCCTACCTGGGGGCCAAGCCCCGAGTCATGCAGCCAGGTGAGGCACTGGACGTGTTGCTGGATGGCAGTGCCACTGGTTTATATCACAGCTTGGACAATCAAGGTGGTGTACAAAGACAGCAGCCCCTTAATGCCTTTACTAACACATGCTGTGGGGACTTGCTTTGCTGTAATATTTCCCCCATCATATTTTGATATCCTTGTAAGACATATTATGCCTAAGCTTGTGTTGGAATGGAGCACCATGGTATACTAATACTAAAGCAACATCTGCCACCACTTACTCTATATATTGACATGTCCTCTTTTAATGTGTTTATCCAGATCACCAGATCCATTTTAAGTCTTTGTCTTTCTCTGACCTAGTTGTGTATTTATGATTTGCTAAAGATAATCTTGTCATTCCAGGCTTCACATTTGGCGTACCTCAGATCCACCCAGCATTCATCCAAAGACCCTATGGGTATGTCATCTAAAACACTTGTCATATACATTTGCATTTATACTCTTACTTCTTCAGGAACTGTTTCTTTATTGTATATCAGATGTGTACGTCCCAATGAGATAAACTTTGTACTTTGTAAAGTAGTTGACAAACTAGCAATATAAACATTGTATGTTGTTGCTCTGTAACTTTTGTACAATTATGTTTTTTTTGTATCCTGAAAGAGGACTTGCTTGTTGACCTGTGTACACCAATGCTTGGTATTGACAACCTTGACAAAGTTTATCCCCACTTTACTCCAGGATTGACTATGTGTTGTCTGTCTCTCTCTGATCCGGCAGGGCCGATATGGGTTAAAATATCTGTGGAAGGCACATGATGATGATTTGACGAATAGCTGATTCTGCCTTGAGCGCTAAAGTGTTACCCGTTTACTCTGACATACACAAACAAACCGAAAATGGTGATTAGATGCATGGAAGCCTCTACTTTCCCCCAGTTTTCTGTTGTGTTTTTTTGTCAATAGTAAATAGATTGGTGTGTGTGCCTTGTTGTGTGTGTGTGTGTGTGTGTGTGTGTGTGTGTGTGTGTGTGTGTGTGTGTGTGTGTGTGTGTGTGTGTGTGTGTGTGTTGTGTGTGTGTGTGTGTGTGTGTGTGTGTGTGTGTGTGTGTGTGTGTGTGTGTGTGTGTGTGTGTGTGTGTGTGTGTGTGCAGAGTTTGTGTGGACTTTGTGATTTTTGTTAGGGAGTTGTAACTCTGTCATGGAGTGTTGAGTATTCTTAATGACTGGCGTTGCTTTAGCCTGCAGTTTTTTTTGGTTTTGTTTTCATTTGAAGTTAACAATTAAGTTAATAATGTTTTGTTGTCAAAAGGGGGTTGATGGTTGCTTACAAAGTTTTAAACTTCAAATTTTATCCCCTGCAACAAAACAAACCATTGGCTTGCATGCTGGAGATCTTTGTTTAAAAATTTCTTCAGATGTCTTATTTACCCACAATGCTTTGTTCTTTTAGTTTGTTTTTTCATTAACATATTGCTTTCACTTATAGCTTACATCTACATATACTCTTAAGTGGGAACTGTGTAGCCGAATTGGCATGTAATAAAAAAAGAAGAGAAAATATTATCCTAACAGAAGCACCAAAAAAGCTCCCAGACTTTATTCACTGTGGCAACTGTTAGAGGTAATTTGGACACAGAAGAAGTGAACTGTGTATTTGGGCAGCTGTTGGTTAGAGTGATCTCCTCTGCCTCTCAAATTCAGATGGAAACTGGGAGTCACCTAGCAGGGCTGTTAATAATGTATGGCACAGACAAGGCCTGCCCGACTGTGGACAACAGGGTGTCCAGCCATGTGCCTGAGCCTCTTTAGCTAATGTGATGGGAATTATCCATGTGCTCCAGCATTTACAAAGAGCCTTTATTTAGCTCCGGATTGCAAATGTCCTCCCCATCAAGGTGGTGTAGGTCAGCCAACTTATTGAGAGAACTGTTAACATTTACAGTATTTCTTTGTTGAGACAGATGTCGGCCGACAATGGAAATTCATGACAATACTTTCACATTGAAAATAAGTGTACATAATGTATTTTTAGTATATGCACATGCAAGAAAAAATGTAAAAGGGTACAGCGGAGAGCACGCTGTATGTTGTTTGTGAAACAACATATGTACAAGTTTGTGAAACTAGTCTCAATAATCACCAAAGGTAAATGAATGTTGACGAATGCACTCAGGATTGTGGTACAACAGGCAGCCATTTCATTTGCTGAGTGCCATGCCATGTGTTGCTGAAGGAGAGAAGATCAGCTTGTCCTTTCGAGATGACAAGGGGAGCAGAAAATAGCATCCAACCAGCCTTCCTTGTCACTCAAGTTGGCGCGTGTATGTTTATGTGGTGGGGAGGGTGGGGGGCATGTCTGCAAGTAGAAGAGGAGGCAGGGTGGGGGGAACACAGGCAAACATCTTTGGACAGATCACTCTTAACACCTGTTGCTCGACATATTTACTGGAAGTGAGCACTTGTAGCGTGTGTCGATGCCATGCGGCTCTACCTAGATATACTCAAGCTCTTTCAATTTCATTTTTGTTTTCTCCTCTGACACAGTTCTGTTATTTACACGTGCCTCTTATACCGTTGATGCATTGCATTTCTGACATGTTTCCACTTCTCCCAATAGATAAATGAGCAAATTGGGGCCGTGCAGAACCTAAAGCACCAAGTACATTGATTTGCATTGATCGGCCTGCTCCGATTTCACCAACACTTGGCATTTTAATGCTGAGCCTCTTTTTATTTGAATTTTGTACTTTTCTTGGACCCTATTTAACACGCGTTGGCATGCCTGTACGTGTGGTGTTGGTGTGATAGAATGTGGACTGGAATAAGATCAGTTTACATCCTCTCTTGATGTGTTTGTGGTGCGATAAGCTCGCATTGTGACAAATCCACAGTCGGGGTGTTACTGGGTGCAGCGCTGGGCCGACTCAAATGCTTTTTTGACCCAAACGTTAAAGCTGCACTTGTTTTCCTTGTGGTTTTACTGCTTTTTTTAAAGTATGTTTTGTTTTCCAGTGTGAATGGACTTGCTGTGTCATTGAATTTTACAGAGTGGGTTGTAATATTTGTGGCACTTGCAGTTTTCTCCCCTCTACAAGTTAATGCTGGCGTGTGACACTCTGCTTCTGTTCCGTTTGTGTGGCAACAGGATCCCAGCGCACTACATGTACCCACAGGCCTTCATGCAGCCCAGCATGGTGATCCCTCATGTGCAGCAGTCTGCCGCTACCGCGGCGGCCGCCAGCTCCCCTATCTGGGACTATACCGGAGCCGCTTATGCGCAATACTCTGCCGCTGCCACAGCTGCCGCCGCCGCTGCTGCCTATGACCAGTACCCGTATGCCGCCTCCCCAGCGCCGGCCGGCTACATGGCAGCGGCAAGCTATGGGTATGCCGTGCAGCAGCCGCTGGCCGCTGCAGCCACCCCAGGGGCTGCAGCGGCGGGCCGCTGCAGCAGCTGCCTTCGGCCAGTACCAGCCACAGACGGATCGCATGCAGTAAGGATCAGGGTGGCACTTCACCCACCACCACTCCACCACCAGCTCCCCCTTCCCCGCCCCAGGACAGTGCAATTGGAGGAGAGAGCGGGGGAGGGGGGGGTCAGTGGCCACCAGCAGTGTTGTTAACCAAAGAGCCTGAGGAAGAATCACCAGACACCAGGGCAATCGTACTGTTGCCTTGTTAGTCAAATACCAATAGACCTAGGATTATTTTGCTGATATTGGTGTGAATATTTATTATTTTTACATTTGGTAAAATATTTAAGAAATGTTTATTTAATTAAAATAACCTTTAGAGAAGAGAACAACCATTGCTGAATTTAGAATGAGTGTTATATTGAAATAATGTATTGAATGCTTACATCTAGCATTCAGATGTGCATTTGAGTCTTATGTCAAGGGTTTTGTTTTATCCTCCCACAAGCTTTTGAAAACCATCCATTAAAAAAAAAAAGAAAGCCCCACTGTAAGAGTGTATCACAATACAACTTTCAGGATTCGATAGTTTTAAACCACTTTTATTTGGCGAAGCTATGCAATTATAATGATGCTATGGTCAGTGTTCGTATTGTACATTGTTTTTTTTTTACAAGTGTATTGTTTGCAGCAAGACAGATTGTGATGCTTCAGTCAGAGACAAAGGGCTAAACTGACATTTGAAATCACTTCCCCCCTGTATTCTACTGAACAGGGCATTGTGGGGACGTAAATGTGAATCTTTGAAGTCAGCAAAACTAATGTCCCTTTAAAATTTGATATTTATGTATTTATTATGAAGCTGTAAATTTACGGAAAAACTAACCTTGAATGTATTTTGTCAAACTTTGTAGCCTGTCATAACTGTAAAATGTCTACAAGTGATACTCCAGCTCTTATGATTGTTGACAGGTGATGGTCAATCACCCCTAATGTTTATGTAATTGATGAAGAAAAGTGGGGATGACAGTAGCAATAAATCAAATTCCTTATTCCCCTAGTTATTCTTTTGTTATATCTTTAAAATAATTTTTTTGACCGTGTTGGCTTTTTACATTTGTTTAATAAAAGATGGTAACTGGAAAGAAATTAGAGAATATGCCTGTACCCATACATTTTTTTTAAGACATCTAACATATGACATGAATTCTTTCTTTATACTCGGTATAAAGAAAGAATTCATGGTATAAATAAATTCTATAAAGTATAAATTCTTTATAGGCTACTCATCTTTATCAAAGAAAAGGTAGCATTGACCAAAGGGTCAGCTGTTTTGAGTATTGTCAATCCTATTTTAAAAGGGCTATGGGTCCTGAACAAGTCTTATCCAGGAGACTATAAACTGGCTGAAGCCTCACCAAGCAGCTGCGATGACAGGTGGGGGAAATAATACATCGGGCCTAAACTCCTCCAAACTGCACGACAACTGGTCAAGACTTAAGTTGCTATATTGACATAGTCAGGGGTCCAGGGATATAGATATAGTCCAGGAATAACTATATTGACCATTGCTTTCCATTTATTTATTCAAATTAGGAAACCACATATAGGCTATGCCTACATTAATAAAACACAAAAAGTGAATTAAACAACACAAGTTACATGAACTCAGAGAAGGATAGACCTACATTAAGCTACTGCATATGACTTAAGGAATGTAGGCCTTATTTTCTGGAAGAGAACTCATAGCAATTATGTAATGCGTCCAAATTGTTATAGGATATGTTCAAGTGTAACATGAATAAGATAAGATAAGATAAGATAAGATAGAACCTGCGTCTGCGCTTCTGTAAAACTAAAATAGTAGGACCTCATTTCATTGCACGAATTTCTATGTGTTTAAACATACCTGTACATCCCTTGCATTTAATTGCAATTACAATCTTGCCACTTTAGATGGTAATGTCACTCACATTCAAGTCCTGTTATGAATTTGTTTTAAAGTCTTTGTGGGCGATGAAATGGAACCCTTTCACAGATCATCAGTAGCAGGGTAAAGTCACTTCCTGTTCCAGTCATTTTAATGTTAGGTCGGTTCTGTGCATGTCTGTCTCAGCACCAGCAGCACGGTCAATGTATATTTACTGGACTAGTGTCTATACTGCTGCACTTCCAGACCGAAATACAACATCTATAATTGATGTGATGAGCTGAACCTGTATTTTTCCTGCTGAGGGAAGGTCTATTAAGGCTGTTTTCTCTGAGATCACTGGAGAGACAGTGATGCTCATTGCTGTAGCTCTGCTCATGTTGACATCAATACGGATACTAAGTAGAAAGCTGTTTCCGCCAGGGGGCGCTTGAGTGCCAAGTGCGCCTATTTGACGGACTTTATTATTATAGATTAAACAGCGGTTGGGTATCTCACGGTATCTCCTTGTAAACGTGAGTGAACTGGATCGATATTACATTTTCTACTTTCTCTGAGAAGTGTTGCAGTTCGCGCACCTGTGATTGAAGGATGAAATAGATAGCCCGTCACGGAAGAGCCCCACTCAGTGTGCTCCTGGTGAGGTTCCCATCACGAGTCGCCATGGTAACTGAACTGAGATCAGTCTAAGCTTGGTATCTGAAACCCCAAATGCAGCCAATCCCTGAATTCTGATTTAACATATCTGGTTAACCCGGAAAGTCAGCTTCCTGAAATAGGACCCAGGGGAGCGCTGGAGTTCTGGTTTAAGCTTAAACATATCCTAACCTGCTACTTGAAACAGCCCCCTGACGATGACAACAACGGCTTCTGCTCTGGATTGAGTTCAAGAAGCTTGAGTAAGTGTTTATTGGAAAGGCACAGATGACCAAAGAGTTGCTATTATTTTGGGAAGAGATGTATTCCTTTGTGAGGAATAGAAGCAACTGTCAACTGATTCAATCATGCATTACCATCACCAGGTATTCATGGTGTTGACCCTCCAGCTGATGGTCAGCAGAAGTGAAGTCATGTGTTCAACGTAATGCTTGGACCCACTCTGTGCCTACTGCCTATACTACACACTATGACACCCATACAGTGGCCATGTCTGTTGTCGTCTGCTTTCCACTCCCTGTCTGTCAGTAATCTAACAAGAAAACAACAATTTAACAAGTCAATATTAAGTGGTAGTATGACTTCACTTCCTGTTGGGTATGCTCTTTGCTATCCTCTGTCTCTTCATCTGTGACAGAATTCTCACATCGTCTATGCATGGCTGAGTACACTGCTTTTCACTTGTGTAAGTCAACTCATACTTTGTGTAAATAGATAAATATATAGATTAATCAAAATGTGAATTAATTCATTGCATAAAGTTTAACAAATATTTGATGTCTTTCAGTTCATGGCTGTGGACACACAACTTCTGCTCAGCAACAAGAAACTGGCTTTGAGCCACAGGTTTTCAACCTGTACTCAAATATCAACATCTTTCAATACATTCTGTTTGGGAAGGGAAGAAGATAATGGGCCTGCTGACGTGAACAGACAGAATTCCTGTGATAACTGTAAGACATATGTAAGAATGTGAACAATTTCACAATTGTTGAATAGTGTGATTTTTGATTGGTATTACATATTTCAATATTTTCTCCACTTTGTTTACATAGTAATATTAAAAACCCGTACATTTCTAAACATATGTCACAAGTAGAATTCACACAAAAGTCTAGTAGATCCATTAAGCTTCCGGTCCACAGACTACAGTAACTGGACACGTGTTTGCTCCCTGGTAAGTGAGGACTTAGGAATGGCATCAATGGATCTTAAGCAGGCTAACGAAGCACTGCTTTCAGAGAATTTAAAACTCAAGGAAGATAATGACCACTTGAAAATGGTGTTCAGCCTGGTCAAAGAAAACCTAGAGCTAGAGAGCAAGACCTTTATGTCCACCTGTGATGATGACACAGCAATGTAATGACAGCTAAAGTGCACACCTCAACCTGACCCTGATCGATCGTGAAAAT
>PIJE02005889.1:12500-16972 GCA_002895965.2 Coryphaenoides rupestris
ATCTCGCGCTCAAACGCATTTTGCAGCCACGCACACAATAACCTCATAAGACGCTATTGCCCAATGATCCCTCTGTATGTATCTTGTGCTGGTGCACCTCTACTTGCTTCCCTACCGTTTTGGAGTTGGGGGGTTATTGCATTCGAGAGTAGTTCACAATTCATTTTCACAATAGGCGCTTGTGTGTTTCTAAGCGGTTAAACAGTAAAAGGTGATGGGTCTTCACAACTTTCATGGAAACGTTTATCCGACCTTACCAATGCTTGTGTGGGCATGAGTACATCATAAGACAGTGGGGCAACATCGGTTTAGGCATCAAACACCAAGCGTTTAGTCGCGAGAGGCATGGATGTCCAAACTGCACTTATCTCGCGCTCAAACGCATTTTGCAGCCACGCACACAATAACCTCATAAGACGCTATTGCCCAATGATCCCTCTGTATGTATCTTGTGCTGGTGCACCTCTACTTGCTTCCCTACCGTTTTGGAGTTGGGGGGTTATTGCATTCGAGAGTAGTTCACAATTCATTTTCACAATAGGCGCTTGTGTGTTTCTAAGCGGTTAAACAGTAAAAGGTGATGGGTCTTCACAACTTTCATGGAAACGTTTATCCGACCTTACCAATGCTTGTGTGGGCATGAGTACATCATAAGACAGTGGGGCAACATCGGTTTAGGCATCAAACACCAAGCGTTTAGTCGCGAGAGGCATGGATGTCCAAACTGCACTTATCTCGCGCTCAAACGCATTTTGCAGCCACGCACACAATAACCTCATAAGACGCTATTGCCCAATGATCCCTCTGTATGTATCTTGTGCTGGTGCACCTCTACTTGCTTCCCTACCGTTTTGGAGTTGGGGGGTTATTGCATTCGAGAGTAGTTCACAATTCATTTTCACAATAGGCGCTTGTGTGTTTCTAAGCGGTTAAACAGTAAAAGGTGATGGGTCTTCACAACTTTCATGGAAACGTTTATCCGACCTTACCAATGCTTGTGTGGGCATGAGTACATCATAAGACAGTGGGGCAACATCGGTTTAGGCATCAAACACCAAGCGTTTAGTCGCGAGAGGCATGGATGTCCAAACTGCACTTATCTCGCGCTCAAACGCATTTTGCAGCCACGCACACAATAACCTCATAAGACGCTATTGCCCAATGATCCCTCTGTATGTATCTTGTGCTGGTGCACCTCTACTTGCTTCCCTACCGTTTTGGAGTTGGGGGGTTATTGCATTCGAGAGTAGTTCACAATTCATTTTCACAATAGGCGCTTGTGTGTTTCTAAGCGGTTAAACAGTAAAAGGTGATGGGTCTTCACAACTTTCATGGAAACGTTTATCCGACCTTACCAATGCTTGTGTGGGCATGAGTACATCATAAGACAGTGGGGCAACATCGGTTTAGGCATCAAACACCAAGCGTTTAGTCGCGAGAGGCATGGATGTCCAAACTGCACTTATCTCGCGCTCAAACGCATTTTGCAGCCACGCACACAATAACCTCATAAGACGCTATTGCCCAATGATCCCTCTGTATGTATCTTGTGCTGGTGCACCTCTACTTGCTTCCCTACCGTTTTGGAGTTGGGGGGTTATTGCATTCGAGAGTAGTTCACAATTCATTTTCACAATAGGCGCTTGTGTGTTTCTAAGCGGTTAAACAGTAAAAGGTGATGGGTCTTCACAACTTTCATGGAAACGTTTATCCGACCTTACCAATGCTTGTGTGGGCATGAGTACATCATAAGACAGTGGGGCAACATCGGTTTAGGCATCAAACACCAAGCGTTTAGTCGCGAGAGGCATGGATGTCCAAACTGCACTTATCTCGCGCTCAAACGCATTTTGCAGCCACGCACACAATAACCTCATAAGACGCTATTGCCCAATGATCCCTCTGTATGTATCTTGTGCTGGTGCACCTCTACTTGCTTCCCTACCGTTTTGGAGTTGGGGGGTTATTGCATTCGAGAGTAGTTCACAATTCATTTTCACAATAGGCGCTTGTGTGTTTCTAAGCGGTTAAACAGTAAAAGGTGATGGGTCTTCACAACTTTCATGGAAACGTTTATCCGACCTTACCAATGCTTGTGTGGGCATGAGTACATCATAAGACAGTGGGGCAACATCGGTTTAGGCATCAAACACCAAGCGTTTAGTCGCGAGAGGCATGGATGTCCAAACTGCACTTATCTCGCGCTCAAACGCATTTTGCAGCCACGCACACAATAACCTCATAAGACGCTATTGCCCAATGATCCCTCTGTATGTATCTTGTGCTGGTGCACCTCTACTTGCTTCCCTACCGTTTTGGAGTTGGGGGGTTATTGCATTCGAGAGTAGTTCACAATTCATTTTCACAATAGGCGCTTGTGTGTTTCTAAGCGGTTAAACAGTAAAAGGTGATGGGTCTTCACAACTTTCATGGAAACGTTTATCCGACCTTACCAATGCTTGTGTGGGCATGAGTACATCATAAGACAGTGGGGCAACATCGGTTTAGGCATCAAACACCAAGCGTTTAGTCGCGAGAGGCATGGATGTCCAAACTGCACTTATCTCGCGCTCAAACGCATTTTGCAGCCACGCACACAATAACCTCATAAGACGCTATTGCCCAATGATCCCTCTGTATGTATCTTGTGCTGGTGCACCTCTACTTGCTTCCCTACCGTTTTGGAGTTGGGGGGTTATTGCATTCGAGAGTAGTTCACAATTCATTTTCACAATAGGCGCTTGTGTGTTTCTAAGCGGTTAAACAGTAAAAGGTGATGGGTCTTCACAACTTTCATGGAAACGTTTATCCGACCTTACCAATGCTTGTGTGGGCATGAGTACATCATAAGACAGTGGGGCAACATCGGTTTAGGCATCAAACACCAAGCGTTTAGTCGCGAGAGGCATGGATGTCCAAACTGCACTTATCTCGCGCTCAAACGCATTTTGCAGCCACGCACACAATAACCTCATAAGACGCTATTGCCCAATGATCCCTCTGTATGTATCTTGTGCTGGTGCACCTCTACTTGCTTCCCTACCGTTTTGGAGTTGGGGGGTTATTGCATTCGAGAGTAGTTCACAATTCATTTTCACAATAGGCGCTTGTGTGTTTCTAAGCGGTTAAACAGTAAAAGGTGATGGGTCTTCACAACTTTCATGGAAACGTTTATCCGACCTTACCAATGCTTGTGTGGGCATGAGTACATCATAAGACAGTGGGGCAACATCGGTTTAGGCATCAAACACCAAGCGTTTAGTCGCGAGAGGCATGGATGTCCAAACTGCACTTATCTCGCGCTCAAACGCATTTTGCAGCCACGCACACAATAACCTCATAAGACGCTATTGCCCAATGATCCCTCTGTATGTATCTTGTGCTGGTGCACCTCTACTTGCTTCCCTACCGTTTTGGAGTTGGGGGGTTATTGCATTCGAGAGTAGTTCACAATTCATTTTCACAATAGGCGCTTGTGTGTTTCTAAGCGGTTAAACAGTAAAAGGTGATGGGTCTTCACAACTTTCATGGAAACGTTTATCCGACCTTACCAATGCTTGTGTGGGCATGAGTACATCATAAGACAGTGGGGCAACATCGGTTTAGGCATCAAACACCAAGCGTTTAGTCGCGAGAGGCATGGATGTCCAAACTGCACTTATCTCGCGCTCAAACGCATTTTGCAGCCACGCACACAATAACCTCATAAGACGCTATTGCCCAATGATCCCTCTGTATGTATCTTGTGCTGGTGCACCTCTACTTGCTTCCCTACCGTTTTGGAGTTGGGGGGTTATTGCATTCGAGAGTAGTTCACAATTCATTTTCACAATAGGCGCTTGTGTGTTTCTAAGCGGTTAAACAGTAAAAGGTGATGGGTCTTCACAACTTTCATGGAAACGTTTATCCGACCTTACCAATGCTTGTGTGGGCATGAGTACATCATAAGACAGTGGGGCAACATCGGTTTAGGCATCAAACACCAAGCGTTTAGTCGCGAGAGGCATGGATGTCCAAACTGCACTTATCTCGCGCTCAAACGCATTTTGCAGCCACGCACACAATAACCTCATAAGACGCTATTGCCCAATGATCCCTCTGTATGTATCTTGTGCTGGTGCACCTCTACTTGCTTCCCTACCGTTTTGGAGTTGGGGGGTTATTGCATTCGAGAGTAGTTCACAATTCATTTTCACAATAGGCGCTTGTGTGTTTCTAAGCGGTTAAACAGTAAAAGGTGATGGGTCTTCACAACTTTCATGGAAACGTTTATCCGACCTTACCAATGCTTGTGTGGGCATGAGTACATCATAAGACAGTGGGGCAACATCGGTTTAGGCATCAAAACACCAAGCGTTTAGTCGCGAGAGGCATGGATGTCCAAACTGCATCTTATCTCGGGCGGCTTCATGACCGCTTTTGCAAGCCTACAGGCACAGGTATCATTTGTGGAACCGGTGGGAGAGACAGGC
>PIJE02005890.1:0-16957 GCA_002895965.2 Coryphaenoides rupestris
GGGGTTTGTTGTGAAATGGAGCTCAGAAAGTTTTTGGCGGACTTGCTAATCCCGCCCCCAGCCCGCCCCCAGCCACTGACGTAGTCGGTTCTTAGTCGGTTCTTAGTCTGGCCCAGCAAAGAGTTGGGGCCAAGAACGAACCAGTTTTCCTGGCCGAGAGCCGGTTCTTTGGCTGTCGAAACACGAAGAACTGGTTCGTTTTAGGCTCTGGCTCCGAACCGGCCCTGAAAATGCCTTGGTGGAAAAGGGCATGAGAGAACTCAAGGCTTCATTAACGCTCAGCTTGTTAGGGGACGTGTGCGGTGGAGTACCCAGAATGCAAGACTCAGACTTGTGCCAAAAGGGAATGTTTATTTATAGTACATGTGACCGAGGCGGGAGTGAAGCCAGCGGAACGGGAATGTAAATCCCAGAAAATAAATTGTCCACAATAATCAATAACAAAAATACTCAACGCTGGACTTTGAGATCTGGGGAGAGTCAGGGCAGTCCGGTGGTCAGGGGGTTCTGTGGAGGTCCGTCAGCGGGGAAAAAAAGGGGGTATTCAGGGAGAGGGGCGTGGAGAGGGTCCGAGGAGGGGTTGGGGTCCGTAGACGGAGGAGGGAGACGCTGGAGCGAGGTGCGGGGAGCGTGGAGAAACCAGGATCGACGGGGTAACGCGGAGACGAGGAATACGCGGGAGCCAGGAAGGAGAACACGGGGAACTAGAGCCGAGGGGGTAGTCCGGTAGAGCAGCTGGAGAAACACAGGATCGACGGGGTAATACGGAGACGAGGAATACGTGGGGGCAGGACGGAGAATATCGGGGAGCTCGTGTCGCGTGTATGGCGGCAAAAAAAATGTCCCGACCCCGTGTGGGTGGAACCCCGGGGTTCTTATAATCCTCTGATTAATTATTTGCGGTAGGTGTGAATGCAGCGCAGGTGCCGCGACTCACGCCGGAGCGGCAGCGGAGCCCGAAACCACGCCCACCACCATCGTGCGCCCGATGACACGGTCGATACCGTGACAGGACCCCCTCCCCAACGGGAGCCTCCCGGCGACCGGACCGGCATCAGGAAGCGGAGAGGAGAGCACGCCCCCATCTCCATCGACGGTGCTGCAGTAGAGAGGGTCAGCAGCTTCAAGTTCCTCGGCGTGCACATCTCCGAGGACCTCACATGGACCACGCACACCACACACGTGGTGAAAAAGGCCCAACAACGCCTGTATTTCCTCAGGCGACTGAGGAAATTCAACATGTGCCCCCGCATCCTCAGAACATTCTACTCCTGTACCATCGAGAGTGTTCTTACAGGATGCATCACCGTCTGGTACGGGAACTGCACCGCACTGGAGCGTAAAACACTACAGAGGGTGGTGCGGACGGCCCAGTACATCGTTGGAGGTGAGCTTCCCTCCCTCCTGGATATATACACCAGGCGGTGCGTGGCCAAGGCCAAATGGATTATTAAACACAATAAACACCCCAGCCACGAACTGTACACACTTCTACCGTCAGGCAGGCGATACCGCAGTATCAAGTGCCAGACGAGCAGACTCAGAGACAGCTTCCACAGTCAGGCCATCAGGCTGCTGAACAAGTTCGGCATCAATGTCTAAATGCTAGTGCTAAGTGTTACTGCTAGTGCTAGTCCTTGTCACGATGTGGGGCAGGAGGACCCAAACGCATGACTCAGGACTCGGGGTTATGCAATACAATAATGTTATTTATTTACCGTGATGCTGGCAGGCAGACAGGTGAGGGACAGACAGGCAGGTAGGTGTTCATAAAGGTAGTCCAAGGTTGAATCACGTAACAAGAAACAACAATGACATTTAGCAATGGTCCGACACACGTGGGTGGAAAACAGAGGCTTTTATGCCGTGCGCAATTGTTAATTGCGGGCAGCCGCGAAAGTAGCGCAGGTCCCGCTAACCACCCAGGGGCGGCACTGGCGCACGGGAGCCCCGCTAATCCTCCAGGGGCGGCAGTGGCGCCCGGGAGCCTGGAGACACGACCGCGATCGTGACAGTCCTGGTGATAAGTTGTTACTGTTACTGTTACTGCTTAATAAAGTTCTATTAAGTTGTTACTGCTGGAGCTAGTGCTGGTAGCAGTGCTAAGTGTTGGTGCTAGTGCTGGTGTTACTGCTAGTGCTGGTCCTGGTGCTAGTGTTACTGCTGGTGCTGGTGCTAGTACTGGTGTTAGTGCTGGTCCTGGTGCTAGTACTGGTGTTAGTGCTAGTCCTGGTGCCAACTGCTGGTGCTAGTGTTGTGTCGACTGTCTGGGAAGGTATTCTGTGACATTCTGTG
The DNA here is from genome assembly GCA_002895965.2 of Coryphaenoides rupestris. Lineage (NCBI taxonomy): Eukaryota > Metazoa > Chordata > Actinopteri > Gadiformes > Macrouridae > Coryphaenoides > Coryphaenoides rupestris. Next base: position 2,296 of record PIJE02005890.1, read on the forward strand.
AATGTCAGCATATAACAATGTATATTTTAGTACATTGATTTATATGTGTATTGCTCACCTGGATATTTTTGCTGTATATTCCATTTCATTTTATATTTCATTTACTTATTTTACACAGAATTTCTATTTATAGTTCTATTTCTATTTTGCACAGTTCTATTTCTATTTTGTAGTTCTATTCTATTTTGTATTCCTTTATAATTACTGTCGGCTGTCGGGCGTTTTGCACAAAAGTTTTTCACTCACTGCTTATACTCACGTGTAAATTGTGAAGTGACAATAAAATACTTGAAACTTGAAACTTGAAACTTGTCTCTTGCCTGTCTTGATGCAGAAAGGTCCTTGGATCGCTTGGATTCCGATCGCGTTTATATTGTTGAGGGGCGGGGGGGGGTCCCTGTCTATAAGGAACAATTTATAACCAGTTTAGATGCGGGTACACCCATAGGAGCAGTGTGGAACAAACTGTCAGTGGAAAATTTGGCAAATAAGTGGGTGTTGGGGTAGTAGTACCCCTAATACAGGTATAAGACTTTCATACTTTTGTACTGTATAGCTATGCAACCTGGCACAAGAATTTCCTTCGGGATTAATAAAGTTCTATTCTATTGTATTCTATTCTAACTACTCTAACTGATGCTCCCACCTCGCCAAACTTAGGAAAAGACACCAAATATGTTGGATAGGTATACATAGACCCTCCAATATTAACACCATTTTACCTAGATGGCGTCATTCTAAAAAGTTGTTTAACCTCTTTTGACCTTGAAAAAAGTATGATCCAATAAATCCATGAAGTAAGGCTTTTAATATATGATGCAGGAGGGTATTAGGAACAAGAAAAACTATGAAACATTACTCTTGCAATTTCTCCTGGGTTGGGCCCTTTTTTGAGTTAGATTGACTGGACTACCTCTGATTACCAGGTCGAGTAGTGCCTTCATTATCTCCCCCACAAATTCTGTCTGACATTTGATCGCAACAACAACCCAAATCCCTCCGTTCTACTGAATGTTCTGTGCACACGTCTCGGCTCATTACAGACTCACATAAGTCTGTCCATTCAGACAGTGATTAAGTTTGGGATAATGACACATCAGCCACCAGACAGACGTCTGACAGCTTTACTGCCCTGATGCATGATGGGAGATAGTGTTACCGGTGTCTCCACCCTCAACATCTCGCACACGCTTCATGCATATAAGCACATGGATGTGTGTGTGTGTGTGTGTGTGTGTGTGTGTGTGTGTGTGTGTGTGTGTGTGTGTGTGTGTGTGTGTGTGTGTGTGTGTGTGTGTTGTGTGTGTGTGTGGTGTGTGTGTGTGTGTGTGTGTGTTGTGTGTGTGTGTGTGTGTGTGTGTTGGTGTGTGTGTGTGTGTGTGTGTTTGTGTGTGTGTGTTGGTGTGTGTGTGTGTGTGTGTGTGTTGTGTGTGTGTGCTGTGTCTATGTGTATGTGCAATATTCTTAATGTCATGTCCAATAATATTTCACTTCATTTATGCCAAATTGTTTTCGCCGTCGGAATCTTATCTTGCCCACATATTTGTATATTTAACTGTAACTTGCATATCCGTTAGTTTATTTTATCATCTGTTTTTCCCATATTGTTGTATTGTACTGTATCGCTATGTAACCTGGCACAAGAATTTCCTTCGGGATTAATAAAGTTCTATTCTATTCTATTCTATTTGTCTTGTCCTGTTTGGCAATGACACCTGCCAACGGCACCTTTGAGGTTTGAAGTTTGAAGGTTTGTTTAAAATCACAAACAATTCAAACAGCTGTGGAGCAACACAACCACCTATACAGCTGTTTGTAGCACGGTTTGCATGACATAAGTGCAAACAAGCATTAAAATGTAAACACACGCGCACACACACACACACACACACCAGCCTCTTCCTTTCCCCGGAGCCGGAAAAGTGTTTCATCGTGGTGTTTCAAATCTCTCCTTCCTTCCTTCCTGGTATATAGTGTATACGTAAATAGAACATAAGGACATACTGTAGAAGGGGACGCACTGAGGGACGCATGTTCATCTCAGACTGGAACTGATATCGGCTGGCGCAGGCTTTTGTGTTCTCTTATGGGACAATAATATTGTACACTGTTAACGTCAGTCAGTTACCCGCAGACCAGATCAGAGCCCCCTGGTGGGTGGCTTGAGCCTGTGATGCTGCACAGACAGACAAGCCTGCTCTGTGCCAAGCTGTGAGAGGCAGGCGGTCGCTGCACGGAAGGCCCTTACTGCTGCTGCTGTGGCTGCGCCTGCAGCTTTGATGAATGGATGGGAGTCGAGACCCACGAGGGGAGGGACCTGAGATGTCTCATATTGAGGAGCTGAGGTCGAGTGTGACAGGGAGGCTCTGGGATGGGAGGGTTGGGTGGGGGTGGTGGGTGGTGGTGCGTGCGTGGTGGGGGCTCAGAGCGGCCTCAGAGTGACGGGGTTAAGGCTGCAGTCAGCCATTACACCCCTCTGAGAAGCCTCCCCCCCGCTGTAATCGGAAACAGACGTCGTCCGCACTGAAACCTTGCTGAGGAACACAAGGAGCAGGGGGACACACACACACACAGACACACACACAGACACACACACACACAGACACACAGACACACACACACACACACACAGAAATCTGACTCTCCTACTCCTCTCTGCTCATTTATGATCCATCGCTCCTTTGATGACTTCCCTCCCATCCTCTCCTCCAGAACAGAGGTGGTAGAACAGAGGCAGGCAACAGATTGAAGGAGTGTGGATTCTTATCACAATGGCTGACATCAACTCCCCGCCCCTCCCCCCGATGGTCCTGATAAGGAAGACAATGGCCCTGCGTGCGCAACGCAGGAGCTTTGAAATTAACTTGTTCTTTATGAGGTTTCAGTGTGCTACCGTGGAGTATATATTCCGGTATGCGTCATCGTGTGTAATAATTAATTCATTATTTGTCACGGTGGTCGCAGTGTTGGAACTTGATGGTGATGGCGACATGCTGGTCGTGTATTTTATTATTATTTTATTTTATAAAAGGTAAATGGACTGCATTCATATGAGGCTCTTCTAACCTGTGGCCACTTCTTTTTTTATTTTAGCTTTTATTTTAGTTGATTGTTATATGTGTAACAACCAAGTAGGCTATAATAAATATACAGAAGTAAGTATACATACCTTATCATGAAATAAAATGTATTCATACTGTAGAAGAAGAAAGGGGTGTCGACTCTGTTTCTCGTGGTTCTGTTACCTTCTGGTGGGGTTTGATACTGGGTGTGGAGTCCTCCTCCTGCTCCCCACGGCTCATCAGAGAGTCTGCTGTGTGGTTTCACAGTCACGGGCGTGAGCCATAAGGTCGTGGGCAGAGAGAGTATTAAGTCATCAGAAGATGTAGTAGTATATATGCAGTCTATCATGTATACTTGGCCCCCTGTGGTCGTGTCTCTTGGGAAGAGCAAAAAAAAGTATTTTTTTATGTACAGTATATCATAGTCTGAATTCTACAAATTAAAAAATAATGGATGGAGTTCAACATTTTGGGTGGTTATGTGTATGGGGGGCTGTGCGTTTGGGAGGGAGGTTGTTTGTGTGTGTGTGTGTGTGTGTGTGTGTCTGTGTGTGTGTGCGTGAGAGAGAGAGAGAGAGCGTGTGGGAGTGTTGTTTGTGTGAGCGGGTGTGTGCGAGAGAGAGAGAGAGAGAGAGAGAGCGAGAGAGAGAGAGAGAGAGAGTGTGTGTGTGTGTGTGTGAGAGAGAGTGTGTGTGTGTGTTTTGGCAGAGAGACAGGCGACTCTGTGTCGAAAGTAGTGGCAAGTGCACTGTCTGAGAGTAGACTACACCTCCCCCCCCCCCACACACACACACACACACATACACAGAGAGAGATAGAGAGAACGAGAGAGCACAGAAAACTGTCGTCCAGTGAAACCATCGCACCACGCGTCCTGCGTGCCGACAGGAGACGCGTCTGACCGCCAAACACCGCGACCCTTAAAACAAGTAAGATTTAAATGGATTCAGATCCTATACTACATGTAATAGTTATGTTTTGCCATTTCGAGTTATTTCATAATCGCATTAAAACTCAGTATTAACATGAGAAGTAAACTTCAAATTGTATCACAGGACTTTGAAAATGCTTGAAATGCGACTTCCATGACAGAAGGTCCTAATTCCATTAGGATTTGTGTGATATAAAAATCGGACTAAAAGTATATTTATTCATATCAACCAATATGTTACATCTGTAGGCTGACGGCATTTCCCTACTCAAGCGGACAGAACCACTTGGATCACATCCAGTCAATGCTTTGAGGGTTGTGCTTGACTTATAGTCACTATAAAGCTGACTCTGTAAAGCCAGTGCAGATGGCACCTGGGTCTTACATTCAGTACCATCAATAATGACTAAAGTAGAAGGAAATTATTTTCTAAAGTTTTCAGGCATGTTTTTAATAAGAATGTCTCTATGAGGCCATATGTAGTTGTCCAAATGTAAAATACATAAACTCTATCCATGTATTAAAGTCCTGCAGACTGCATGGATGCGGGACAAGCTTTGTTTGTGGGACATCATGGCGGCTCTATTGCAAGGGGCGTGGTCTTAAGAAATCAGGCAATCTTATTGGTGATTATTCTCCGCGTGACTGACAGTGTGGAAAGGTCCATTGGCTTGAAGCGGCTGGAGGTGTTTTACCATATAATGGTCCGCGGGCCACACAGATACCAGATTTACGGATTATCTGAGCACTGCCACACAACCGATTGGTCGCGGCTGTCCCCACTTGGCCCCCTAATTAGCCGATAGGTGACCGCCGCGATCCCTGGGGCTCGGGAGGGAGGGGCCGTGCGGGTCCGAACCCCCGTACACACACACACACACACACACACACACACACAAACACACACACCGATCCTCGTCACCACACACACACACACACACACACACACACACACACACACACACACACACACACACACACACACACACACACACACACACACACACAACACACACACACACTTCCATATGGCTCGTTGAAAACGCTTCGTATGAAACCGAGAGAGAGGATAGGTTACCAGCCTCTTAGTGATGGTGGTACCAGCCTCTGATACCCCTTTTCACCAACGTGAACCGAGAGCTGGTTCTGGGCTGGTGCTAGTGCCAGTTCGGAGCTGGTGGGGGGTGCTCTGTTAATTCGCGGTTCTGATGGGGGGGGTGCTCCGTTAATTCGCGGTTCTGATGGGGGGGGGGTGCTCCGTTAATTCGCGGTTCTGATGGGGGGGGTGCTCCGTTAATTGGTGGGGACATGTCCCCAGCGTCCCCACTAAATTCTACGCCCATGCTCGGTACCATGCGCAGTTGCTATTAAACATCCATAAACGACAACTCGGTTGCATCTCTTTATTTCAATATTCCTTGGCTAAGAATATTACAAGGTTAACGTTGCGTTGCCAAAGTGGTATCGGTGCGGTTGTATCGGAGTAGTCACTTCCATTGTCGGGGTTTGTTGTGAAATGGAGCTCAGAAAGTTTTTGGCGGACTTGCTAATCCCGCCCCCAGCCCGCCCCCAGCCACTGACATAGTCGGTTCTTAGTCGGTTCTTAGTCTGGCCCAGCAAAGACTTGGGACCAAGAACGAACCAGTTTTCCTGGCCGAGAGCCGTTTCTTTGGCTGTAGAAACACGAAGAACTGGTTCGTTTAAGGCTCTGGCTCCGAACCGGCCCTGAAAATGCCTTGGTGGAAAAGGGCCATGAGAGAACTCAAGGCTTCATTAACGCTCAGCTTGTTAGGGGACGTGTGCGGTGGAGTACCCAAAATGCAAGACTCAGACTTGTGCCAAAAGTGAATGTTTATTTATAGTACATGTGACCGAGGCGGGAGTGAAGCCAGCGGAACGGGAATGTAAATCCCAGAAAAATTAATTGTCCACAATAATCAATAACAAAAATACCCAACGCTGGACCTTGAGATCTGGGGAGAGTCAGGGCAGTCCGGTGGTCAGGGGGTTCTGTGGAGGTCCGTCAGCGGGGAAAAGGGGGTATTCAGGGAGAGGGGCGTGGAGAGGGTCCAAGGAGGGGTTGGGGTCCGTAGACGGAGGAGGGAGACGCTGGAGCGATGTGCGGGGAGCGGGGTGCGGGGAGCGTGGAGAAACCAGGATCGACGGGGTAACACGGAGACGAGGAGTACGTGGGAGCCAGGAAGGAGAACACAGGGAACTAGAGCCGAGGGGGTAGTCCGGTAGAGCAGCTGGAGAAACACAGGATTGACGGGGTAATACGGAGACGAGGAATACGTGGGGCCAGGACGGAGAATATCGGGGAGCTTGTGTCGCGTGTATGGTGGCAAAAAATGTTCCGACCCCGTGTGGGTGGAACCCCGGGGTTCTTATAATCCTCTGATTAATTATTTGCGGTAGGTGTGAATGCAGCGCAGGTGCCGCGACTCACGCCGGAGCGGCAGCGGAGCCCGAAACCACGCCCACCACCATCGTGCGCCCGATGACACGGTCGATACCGTGACAGGACCCCCTCCCCAACGGGAGCCTCCCGGCGACCGGACCGGCACCGTCAGGCGGACGACCCGGAGGTAGGGCAGAGGCCGAGCAGGGGCCCTCCGGAGGAAGACCTGGAGGCAGGGCAGAGGCCGGGCAAGGACCCTCCGGTGGACGACCTGGAGGCAGGGCAGAGGCCGGGCAAGGACCCTCCGGTGGCCGACCTGGAGGCTGGGCGGGGGACACCGGTGCCGTCGGAGTGGGGGCCGGGGCTGGCTGCGACCCAGCAGCAAGAACCGGATGCCGCTGTTTACTTTTTTTTTTTTTTTTTTTTCTTTTTTAATTATTTTCTTTTATTTTTATTTCCAGCCGGGACCGGGACCAGGGATGGCTGCGACCCAGCAGCAGGACACCTGGACTGCTGCGGTCCAGCCGGGACCAAGGATGGCTGCGACCCAGCAGCGGGACAGCGGGACTGCTGCAGTCCAGCCAGGACCGGGACCAGGGATGGCTGCGACCCAGCAGCAGGACACCTGGACTGCTGCGGTCCAGCCGGGACCGGGACCAGGGATGGCTGCGACCCAGCAGCAGGACACCTGGACTGCTGCGGTCCAGCCGGGACTGGGACCAGGGATGGCTGCGACCCAGCAGCAGGACACCTGGACTGCTGCGGTCCAGCCGGGACCAAGGATGGCTGCGACCCAGCAGCAGGACACCTGGACTGCTGCGGTCCAGCCGGGACCAAGGATGGCTGCGACCCAGCAGCGGGACAGCGGGACTGCTGCGGTCCAGCCAGGACCGGGACCAGGGATGGCTGCGACCCAGCAGCGGGACACCAGGACTGCTGCGGTCCAGCCGGGACCGGGACCAGGGATGGCTGCGACCCAGCAGCAGGACACCTGGACTGCTGCGGTCCAGCCGGGACCAAGGATGGCTGCGACCCAGCAGCGGGACAGCGGGACTGCTGCGGTCCAGCCAGGACCGGGACCAGGGATGGCTGCGACCCAGCAGCGGGACACCTGGACTGCTGCGGTCCAGCCGGGACCAAGGATGGCTGCGACCCAGCAGCGGGACAGCGGGACTGCTGCGGTCCAGCCAGGACCGGGACCAGGGATGCCTGCCACCCGGCAGCAGGGACTGGCAGGAGCTGCGGCGGTCCAGCCGGGACCGGGACTCGGGACGGCTGGCACCTGGCAGCAGGGACTGGCAGGAGCTGCGGCGGTCCAGCCGGGACCGGGACTCGGGACGGCTGGCACCTGGCAGCAGGGACTGGCAGGAGCTGCGGCGGTCCAGCCGGGACCGGGACTCGGGACGGCTGGCACCTGGCAGCAGGGACCGGCAGGAGCTGCGGCGGTCCAGCCGGGACCGGGACTCGGGACGGCTGGCACCTGGCAGCAGGGACCGGCAGGAGCTGCTGTGGTCCAGCCGGGACCGGGACTCGGGGTGGCTGGGACCATGCAGTAGGGACCGGCAGGAGCTGCTGTGGTCCAGCCGGGACCGGGACTCGGGGTGGCTGGGACCAGGCAGCAGGGACCGGCAGGAGCTGCTGTGGTCCAGCCGGGACCGGGACTCGGGGTGGCTGGGATTTCTATTTTGTAGTTCTATTCTATTTTGTATTCCTTTATAATTACTGTCGGCTGTCGGGCGTTTTGCACAAAAAGTTTTTTCACTCACTGCTTATACTAAATTGTGAAGTGACAATAAAATACTTGAAACTTGAAACTTGAAACTTGTCTCTTGCCTGTCTTGATGCAGAAAGGTCCTTGGATCGCTTGGATTCCGATCGCGTTTATATTGTTGAGGGGCGGGGGGGGGTCCCTGTCTATAAGGAACAATTTATAACCAGTTTAGATGCGGGTACACCCATAGGAGCAGTGTGGAACAAACTGTCAGTGGAAAATTTGGCAAATAAGTGGGTGTTGGGGTAGTAGTACCCCTAATACAGGTATAAGACTTTCATACTTTTGTACTGTATAGCTATGCAACCTGGCACAAGAATTTCCTTCGGGATTAATAAAGTTCTATTCTATTGTATTCTATTCTATTCTATTTATTGGAAAAATTTACCCCCAAAACTTAGGAAAAGACACCAAATATGTTGGATAGGTATACATAGACCCTCCAATATTAACACCATTTTACCTAGATGGCGTCATTCTAAAAAGTTGTTTAACCTCTTTTGACCTTGAAAAAAGTATGATCCAATAAATCCATGAAGTAAGGCTTTTAATATATGATGCAGGAGGGTATTAGGAACAAGAAAAACTATGAAACATTACTCTTGCAATTTCTCCTGGGTTGGGCCCTTTTTTGAGTTAGATTGACTGGACTACCTCTGATTACCAGGTCGAGTAGTGCCTTCATTATCTCCCCCACAAATTCTGTCTGACATTTGATCGCAACAACAACCCAAATCCCTCCGTTCTACTGAATGTTCTGTGCACACGTCTCGGCTCATTACAGACTCACATAAGTCTGTCCATTCAGACAGTGATTAAGTTTGGGATAATGACACATCAGCCACCAGACAGACGTCTGACAGCTTTACTGCCCTGATGCATGATGGGAGATAGTGTTACCGGTGTCTCACCCTCAACATCTCGCACACGCTTCATGCATATAAGCACATGGATGTGTGTGTGTGTGTGTGTGTGTGTGTGTGTGTGTGTGTGTGTGTGTGTGTGTCAGAGTGCATGTGCCAAGAATACATGTGTAATATTCTTAATGTCATGTCCAATAATATTTCACTTCAATTATGCCAAATTGTTTTCGCCGCCGTCTTATCTTGCCGACATATTTGTATATTTTAACTGTACATTTGTAAATGCGTTAGTTTATTTTTATCATTCTGTTGTTTTCCATATTGTTTTATTGTACTGTATCGCCATGTAACCTGGTACAAGAATTTCCTTCGGGATGAATAAAGTTCTATTCTATTCTTCTATTCTATTTTGTCTTGTCCTGTTTGGCAATGACACCTGCCAACGGCACCTTTGAGGTTTGAAGTTTGAAGGTTTGTTTAAAATCACAAACAATTCAAACAGCTGTGGAGCAACACAACCACCTATACAGCTGTTTGTAGCACGGTTTGCATGACATAAGTGCAAACAAGCATTAAAATGTAAACACACGCGCACACACACACACACACACACCAGCCTCTTCCTTTCCCCGGAGCCGGAAAAGTGTTTCATCGTGGTGTTTCAAATCTCTCCTTCCTTCCTTCCTGGTATATAGTGTATACGTAAATAGAACATAAGGACATACTGTAGAAGGGGACGCACTGAGGGACGCATGTTCATCTCAGACTGGAACTGATATCGGCTGGCGCAGGCTTTTGTGTTCTCTTATGGGACAATAATATTGTACACTGTTAACGTCAGTCAGTTACCCGCAGACCAGATCAGAGCCCCCTGGTGGGTGGCTTGAGCCTGTGATGCTGCACAGACAGACAAGCCTGCTCTGTGCCAAGCTGTGAGAGGCAGGCGGTCGCTGCACGGAAGGCCCTTACTGCTGCTGCTGTGGCTGCGCCTGCAGCTTTGATGAATGGATGGGAGTCGAGACCCACGAGGGGAGGGACCTGAGATGTCTCATATTGAGGAGCTGAGGTCGAGTGTGACAGGGAGGCTCTGGGATGGGAGGGTTGGGTGGGGGTGGTGGGTGGTGGTGCGTGCGTGGTGGGGGCTCAGAGCGGCCTCAGAGTGACGGGGTTAAGGCTGCAGTCAGCCATTACACCCCTCTGAGAAGCCTCCCCCCCGCTGTAATCGGAAACAGACGTCGTCCGCACTGAAACCTTGCTGAGGAACACAAGGAGCAGGGGGACACACACACACACAGACACACACACAGACACACACACACACAGACACACAGACACACACACACACACACACAGAAATCTGACTCTCCTACTCCTCTCTGCTCATTTATGATCCATCGCTCCTTTGATGACTTCCCTCCCATCCTCTCCTCCAGAACAGAGGTGGTAGAACAGAGGCAGGCAACAGATTGAAGGAGTGTGGATTCTTATCACAATGGCTGACATCAACTCCCCGCCCCTCCCCCCGATGGTCCTGATAAGGAAGACAATGGCCCTGCGTGCGCAACGCAGGAGCTTTGAAATTAACTTGTTCTTTATGAGGTTTCAGTGTGCTACCGTGGAGTATATATTCCGGTATGCGTCATCGTGTGTAATAATTAATTCATTATTTGTCACGGTGGTCGCAGTGTTGGAACTTGATGGTGATGGCGACATGCTGGTCGTGTATTTTATTATTATTTTATTTTATAAAAGGTAAATGGACTGCATTCATATGAGGCTCTTCTAACCTGTGGCCACTTCTTTTTTTATTTTAGCTTTTATTTTAGTTGATTGTTATATGTGTAACAACCAAGTAGGCTATAATAAATATACAGAAGTAAGTATACATACCTTATCATGAAATAAAATGTATTCATACTGTAGAAGAAGAAAGGGGTGTCGACTCTGTTTCTCGTGGTTCTGTTACCTTCTGGTGGGGTTTGATACTGGGTGTGGAGTCCTCCTCCTGCTCCCCACGGCTCATCAGAGAGTCTGCTGTGTGGTTTCACAGTCACGGGCGTGAGCCATAAGGTCGTGGGCAGAGAGAGTATTAAGTCATCAGAAGATGTAGTAGTATATATGCAGTCTATCATGTATACTTGGCCCCCTGTGGTCGTGTCTCTTGGGAAGAGCAAAAAAAAGTATTTTTTTATGTACAGTATATCATAGTCTGAATTCTACAAATTAAAAAATAATGGATGGAGTTCAACATTTTGGGTGGTTATGTGTATGGGGGGCTGTGCGTTTGGGAGGGAGGTTGTTTGTGTGTGTGTGTGTGTGTGTGTGTGTGTCTGTGTGTGTGTGCGTGAGAGAGAGAGAGAGAGCGTGTGGGAGTGTTGTTTGTGTGAGCGGGTGTGTGCGAGAGAGAGAGAGAGAGAGAGAGAACGAGCGAAAGCGAGAGTGTGTGTGTTTGTTTTGTGTGTGTGTGTGTGTGTGTTTTGGCAGAGAGACAGGCGACTCTGTGTCGAAAGTAGTGGCAAGTGTACTGTCTGAGAGTAGACTACACCCCCCCCCCCCACACACACACACACACACATACACAGAGAGAGATAGAGAGAACGAGAGAGCACAGAAAACTGTCGTCCAGTGAAACCATCGCACCACGCGTCCTGCGTGCCGACAGGAGACGCGTCTGACCGCCAAACACCGCGACCCTTAAAACAAGTAAGATTTAAATGGATTCAGATCCTATACTACATGTAATAGTTATGTTTTGCCATTTCGAGTTATTTCATAATCGCATTAAAACTCAGTATTAACATGAGAAGTAAACTTCAAATTGTATCACAGGACTTTGAAAATGCTTGAAATGCGACTTCCATGACAGAAGGTCCTAATTCCATTAGGATTTGTGTGATATAAAAATCGGACTAAAAGTATATTTATTCATATCAACCAATATGTTACATCTGTAGGCTGACGGCATTTCCCTACTCAAGCGGACAGAACCACTTGGATCACATCCAGTCAATGCTTTGAGGGTTGTGCTTGACTTATAGTCACTATAAAGCTGACTCTGTAAAGCCAGTGCAGATGGCACCTGGGTCTTACATTCAGTACCATCAATAATGACTAAAGTAGAAGGAAATTATTTTCTAAAGTTTTCAGGCATGTTTTTAATAAGAATGTCTCTATGAGGCCATATGTAGTTGTCCAAATGTAAAATACATAAACTCTATCCATGTATTAAAGTCCTGCAGACTGCATGGATGCGGGACAAGCTTTGTTTGTGGGACATCATGGCGGCTCTATTGCAAGGGGCGTGGTCTTAAGAAATCAGGCAATCTTATTGGTGATTATTCTCCGCGTGACTGACAGTGTGGAAAGGTCCATTGGCTTGAAGCGGCTGGAGGTGTTTTACCATATAATGGTCCGCGGGCCACACAGATACCAGATTTACGGATTATCTGAGCACTGCCACACGAAGACAAACAGCATTCCTACACTTATAACAATGGATTATAATCAACACCAAAAACAAAACTCTTGTTTAATAGCCTATAGGACCCCCTGTAGTTTTCAACTTATTGAGGAGAATTAGTTAGTGGAAAGGGACACACATCTATTACAGACATAATTTTAGTCTCACACAAGGTCAATCAATATTTTCCATTGACTTGTCTATTACATTTTGCTGCGTTTGTTGTAAAAGCAATTTGTGGCGTTGATTTTGTAACACTTGGACACCCTCTCCTCTGAGCACACAGCTGTGTTGAGCGGCCACATTTCCCCGGACCCTGGCCTCGCTGTGTGTGTGTGACCCCTGATAGCGCTAGCTTAGTCCCATGGTTTCGGACCGCATGTGCGGACACTAAATCCACCCGCTCACACACACATCCATCTCCCCGCCGGCGTGCGTGCGTGTGCGTGTATGTACGCAAAGACACACACGGGACACGCATGATGGCACAGGGGGGGTTAATCAGCACATGTACTGGCGATGACCTGGTGGACGACCTTTCACCTTGCACATTTCACCTGTGCCCCCCCCCCCCACCCCGTAGTGCGGGCAGGGGGCTGACGGGGCAGAAGGGGGGGCAAATAGAGACGTGCCGAAGACGAACAGACACAGACACACACAGACGGTGGTTGGTATATATCGCCTGAACTCAAAAGTGTTTCAGTGTGTGTGCATATGTGTGTGTGTGTGTTTGTGGCTGCATCTGTGTGTGTGTGTGTTTCTGTGTGCAAGTGTTATGCATGTAATTAATTTCAGATGTCGTCAGATAATGTATGCACGGTTAGAAGCAGGCATTTCCTTTCATCGTCGCGGCAGTGACGGCAATTTTCTCGCCTGATCTTTACTTTAATTTTTGCTCATTGCAGCGCTGGGGAAAACCGCCTTTTGGGGGGGGGTCTTTAAAGTGGAATCGGATTCCCTATCTTGACCGACGCAGTATTTCGGAACGCCGGGAACGCTCCAGACGTTGGTGTGTTTGGGTTTGTAGATCCGCTTTCCTCGTGGCTATTCTGCGTGCTCGCGGTGATAGTGTAAACAGCTCTGGTGCTGCTCGCCAGCGCTGGGGAAGTTCACACAGAAAACAACCTGGAACTCTCTGCTCTGCACACGCATACACACACTCACACACACACACACACACACACACTCACTCATACACATGCGCACGCACACACACATGCGCACACACACACACACACACTCATTCACATGCACACAGACACACACACACTCATACACATGTGCGCGCACACACACACACACATACACATACACACAGTCATGCACACACACACACATGCGCAGACACACACACATTCAAGCACAGTTACAGACAGATGGACACACACTAACACACGCATGTAGATATACACAGATACACACACACACACACACACAGACAGACAGAAGATTATGAAAGTTGTAATTTAACCACGTTAACACTGTTATGTATTTGGTGGGGAAACACAAGAGCTTTGACTTTTTATTTTTTAAGGCCAATAAAATTCCATAATATTCCAGTTACAACCTGCTTAATGTTACATGCAAATTCCATCTCGAGCTTGACGGCAACACATTGCTATTTGAGAAAGGGGGAGAAAAACAAAAAAACCTAGGAAGAAAGAAAAACATAACAAAAAACGTGCAGCTTTGTTATTTATTCATCCGTACGATTTTAGTTTTGACCCACTCACGAACTCATCTCCTTTGTGATGCCTTGTTGTCTCCCCAACAGAAGTCCATCCCAGGTGTCGGATCCCCTCCACCCTCCACCCTCCACTCCCCAGAGCCATGAGCCTGAGCACCAACGAGATGGAGGACCTCTGGGAGTCCTGGGGGGAGCTCAACTTCTCCGACCCATTCGGCAACATCTCCAGCGTGGACGCGGTGCTCTGTGCCACCGCCTTCAACCGCCCGGCTCTGTTCTGCTCCATGTGCGTCCTCTACATCTTCATCTTCGTGGTGGGCGTCGCCGGCAATGCCCTGGTGCTGTGGGTCAACGTGCGTGCCCAGCGGAACCCCAGCGGCGGCGACCACGCCCCCTGCCACGAGACCCACCTGTACATCGCCCAGCTGGCGGCGGCCGACCTGTGCGTGTGCGCCACGCTGCCCGTGTGGGTGAGCTCGCTGGCGCA
>PIJE02005892.1:6170-16952 GCA_002895965.2 Coryphaenoides rupestris
CTCAGAACTGGCTCCTAAAACCTTTTCAGGACACCGGACGACTGACACCTGAACAGCATTTATTCAACAGAAAATTCAGCCGAGCACGGGTGGTTGTTGAAAATGCATTTGGCAGGCTCAAGGGAAGATGGCGTTGCCTTCTGAAAAGGAACGACTCAGACACTGTACTTGTGAAGTCAATGGTGCTGACTTGCTGTGCTCTGCACAATCTGTGCGAAACTCATGGAGAGACCTATGTCACAGAATGGAACACACCTGCAGCAGCAACAGTAGTTGAGCCTGTGGCAGCAGTGGCACAGGGTGTAGAGGAGGAGGGCAGAGATGTTAGGGAGGGTCTGATGCGTCACTTTTTGTCAAGTGCCTAAATATTGATTTTGCCTTTGTATTTTCTGACACGTGTACTGATGTGCACTATACATACAGACCAACAATAGTGTAAATAGAAGTTAACCATAACTACACTATAACTAACATCATTATAAAACAAGCTCTATATAAAATGTAGATGGTAATTAAATCTTGTTGCATGTGTACTGACAAATGAAATTAGAGTCATGATACAATCACACAAATGGTTTATTAAATTAAAGCAAACAAATACAAAATAAAAACACAGCAAAAGTGCACCAAGTCCAAAAGTATATACATGTCAGAGAGACAGAGGGGGGGGGGGGGTGCCTACGTGCGCCGGTCGGCTCATGGCCTGCACAAAGCTGGCGCCAAACAGACGCGAGGAAATGTCCTGGAATCAAATGCAGCAGTTTGTGCATATCTGCCCTCTCTCCTTAAAGAAGCTTCCAAGCTCTCGTGCTTCTTCGTGCTTATGTGAGGAGAGCAACCTGGATTAGTGGCTGTCCCGCCTGACCCAGGTTCTGTTCCTGGCCTGCGCCAGCAATCATCAGCATGGATGTCCCTCATCACATGGTCCTGCTGGCAGAGGCTCCTTTTCCTCTTTCCTGCACAAACAATAAAGAAAAGTATAAAATACAGGCATTCAACCCAAAGACAGGCTTTTAAAAATATTTCCTAGGGACATACCACTATTACGGCACAGAATTTAAAAACGTGTCTTTCTCTTACCTGTGACCACACGTGTGTTGCTCATTGGCGGTGCAGGAGCTGGCGTCGAAGCTGTTGCTGGGTTGGGAAGTTGAGGAGTCGGTGAGGAGTGAGGAGTCGTCGCTTTTGTGGCACACTCTCCTCGCTTGTGGTTCTTAAACAAAAAAAAATAAACCAACGGACTAAGTAAGAGCACAACACCAGAATAGCAGCACAAGAAAAAAGCTAGATATTACACAGCACACTAGCAGAGGACGGAAGTTTTGCTTGCTATTAGCATGCTACCGATAAGCTCACTGTGTACAGCAAACAACAACAATGGTAACTTTTACACGAGTAAAATAATATCAGTGAGCTTTTACACCAACGGGATATGTAACCAGTTTTTAAGAATTGCTATAGACAAATCACTTACCATCTTCGATCATTGACTGGAGCAACGTGGTGGCCGTGTCCAGTCCACCCTCCCGTCCATTGTTTTGCCGGCCTGTGCCCGTAAATGGCGTCCCATTTGATCGAACCATCTCCAGGCCCGGCGATTTTGGCCCCCACTTCGACCGTTGTGGTCTTTTATGGCCCGGTAATCGCTCTTCATTTTTTTGAGCTTATCCCGGCATTGCTGGAGGGTACGGAGGTACCCATGATTGGCCATCAGCTGGGCGACTTCTTTAAATACTTTTTCGTTCCGGGTTGTGCCGTCGAGCTCCCGCTGTATCCTCTCTTCGGCCACCAAAGAGAGGAACGTCTGGACCTCCTCGACCGACCATGGCGTGGTTTTTTTTGGTGAGCTCATTTTTAAAAGTCAGGTCAGGTTTTAAAAAGTGGTTTGGTCGAGTCTCGTGTTTATTTATGTCTGGTCGGTCGTCGCGCGCTTATGACACTCCCAGTGACGACACTCGTCGGCCAATCAGTGGAAGGCAGTCGGCTGACGTCACGTTATAGTACCGCTTCGGCTGGCTTGGAACCAGGGCCAGATGTGATACCAAATAGTACCTGATATCAGGTACTACGTGCTAGTGGAAACACGCAAATACCGTGCCTTGCCGCGCCGTACCGCGCCGTACCGTGCCGGTGGAAATGGGGCATAAGCCTGATGCTCTCTCCCGCATGTACAGCTCCCAGGAGACTCCACCCAACTCAGACAACATCCTCCCGTCCTCCTGCGTGGTGGCTGCTGTTACCTGGGAGATCGAGGCGCTGGTGAGGCAAGCCCAGCTGAACCAACCAGACCCAGGTAACGGGCCGATTAACCGTATTTTTGTACCGGATTCTGTTCGTTCCCAGGTTCTCCAGTGGGGGCACGCGTCCCGCGTTGCCTGTCACCCAGGGGTGGGTCGCACCTTGTCCTTACTGAGGAGACAGTTTTGGTGGCCATCCATAGAGGCCGACGTTCGGGCTTTCATAGCAGCCTGCACGGTTTGCGCTCGGGGCAAATCCTCACATCATCCTCCCGCCGGCCTGCTGCGTCCGCTGCCTGTTCCTGGTCGTCCCTGGTCACACATTGCGATGGATTTCGTCACTGGTCTGCCTCCGTCCCAAGGTAACTCTACGATACTCACTATCGTGGATCGTTTCTCGAAGTCTGCCCATTTTGTTGCTCTGCAAAAACTCCCCACAGCCCAGGAGACAGCCGAACTGCTCACCGTCCACGTCCTACGCCTCCACGGTATCCCCGCAGACATTGTCTCGGACAGGGGTCCGCAGTTAATTTCCCATGTTTGGAGGTCTTTTTGTCGGGCGCTTGGGGCTTCGGTGAGTCTCTCTTTCGGGTTTCCATCCACAGACTAATGGGCAGACCGAACGAGCCAACCAGGATCTGGAGTCGGCACTTCGCTGTGTTGCCGCCCGCAATCCCACGGCCTGGAGCGCTCTGTTACCTTGGGTGGAATACGCCCATAATTCATTGATCAGCACCGCCATGGGGGTGTCCCCGTTTGAGGCTTCCGTGGGGTACCAACCGCCCCTGTTTCCGGCCCAGGAGGGGGAGATCGCCGTACCTCGGTCCAGACCCACCTGCGCCGTTGCCGCCGGATCTGGGGGGAGACACGATCCGCGCTCCTCCGCACTGCCGACCGCAACCGGCGTCTGGTCGATCGACGCCGGACACCGGCTCCGGACTACCAACCAGGGCATAAGGTATGGCTCTCCTCTAGGGACATCCCACTCAAGGGGGTCTCCAAGAAACTTTCCCCCCGGTTCCTTGGTCCGTTTGAGATCACAAGGGTCATTAACCCTTCTGTGATGAGACTCAGTCTACCCAAGTCGATGAGGATTCACCCTACCTTCCATGTGTCACAACTCAAACCAGTGTCTGTCAGTCCTCTGTGCCCTCCAGCCGTTCCCCCTCCACCCCCCCGGATCATGGACGACGACCCAGCCTACACAGTCCGGGAACTGTTGGACGTGCGCCGCCGAGGCCGGGGATACCAGTACCTTGTTGACTGGGAGGGGTACGGTCCAGAGGAGCGGGCCTGGGTTCCCCCATCGCCTCATTTTGGACCCCCGTTTCATCCGGGACTTCCACCGGGCCCATCCTGAGAAGCTGGGTGGGTCGCCTGGAGGCTCCCGTTGAGGGGGGGGTACTGTCATGGTTTCGGCCATGCCTATATAGGTGCAATGTACCTTTACCTGTCTGTCTGTGTGTTGTGTGGGCGTGGTTCCTGGTTCCGGCTCCTCCCCCGGCTCATCACGCTCACCTGGTCTACCCTGCACACCGGCTATTCATCAACTCATCTCCACCAGTACTTAAACACCGGCTTTCACCTCACTCATCGCCAGATCGTTGATTCAACTACAGTGGTACTCTTCGCTTCAGGCTTCTAGGATATCTGATTCTAGTTATCTCCGTGTCGTCTCCGTGTTGATCTGTCTTTCTCTGTCTCAGGATCAATACTTCATCCAGCCATCAGCCCGCTACTCTCTCCTGCCTGTCTGTCTGTCTACCTGCCTGCTCACCACCCGGCTCGCCTCCCGAGCTGCACCTACCATCGGGCTCCTCGGCTCCCCCCTGCCTTCGCTCCAGCCAATCCTGATTTTCCCCCTCAGTACTATAAATAAACCCTTGTTATTTCCTGCACTCCGTGTCCGGCTCTGCATTTCGGTCCAAACCCTCGAAGGATCGTGACAGTAAAAGTGAACAACGAACAAGAGAGTGGACATTACGTTATTTCAACAAGAATAAACACCAAAAGAGTTTATTACATGGTGTCAGAAGATGCCGAAGTTCAGTCCACCGGAGAATTTCTGCTTTGAAAGACCAGCGGAGTGGGCAGACTGGAAGAAGCGCTTCTCCCGGTACCGCATAGCTACAAAGCTGGATAAGGAAGAGGGCTGCGTACAAGTGAGCACTCTTATCTATGCATTAGGTGCTGAAGCAGAAAATATCTTTCGTTCTTACTTCATACCAAAGTGTAACGTCATTCACGAGAGAGCCTGTTTTTACCAGCGGGTGCAACGTTCTGCGGAGAGGGTAGAGACATTTATCCGCGCTCTTTATGAGCTTTCGGAGCACTGCGATTTCGGAGCCCAACGTGAAGAGCACATTAGGGACCGTATCGTGGTGGGAATCCAGGATAAAGAGCTGTCTCGCAAGCTGCAACTCATCCCTAACCTCACGCTGGAGATGACGGTACAGGAGGCCCGTCAACTGGAAGACGTGAAAGCCCAAGTCAGCCAGCAAGGTGAGGGAGCATGCGCTATACAGGAGGTATTGCAGGGACACGCAAAGCACACAAAATGGTGTAGCCAGTACCCGAATAAAAACAATGACAGAGGCAGTAAAGACAAGGACCACAGTAGGACGTGTGGTAGATGTGGCAAAACAACTCACAGGAGGGAGGAGAAATGCCCTGCAGCCAAGTCTACATGCCACAAGTGTAAGAAAACAGGACGTTGAGAGAATGTGTAAAAGCGAAATAGTGAGGGAAGTCACAGAAGGTGAGGAGGATACAGCCTACTTTCTGGGCGCAGTAGACAGTAAAACCCCAGGCAGTGAACAATGGACTGTACAGTTAGATATAGGAAGTACACCGGTCGGGTTCAAAATAGACACACGGGCTGACGTATGTGTAATGAGTGAGAGAGCGGTGAGTAATTTACTCAGCCGAGCAGTAATTGAGGAGATGGGCCTTGTGAAGAGAGTCCATGCAGTCCGTAACACGAGCGAGTTCGGTCTGCTCAAGACACAACAGAAAGGGCCGTGCAAATAGCAAAGGGGATCTTAAACCAAAAAGACCCTCTCCTAGCACTCATGTACTACAGATCGACTCCGAACAGCAGCACGGGTGTGAGCCCTGCAGAACTGTTGATGGGCCGGAGAATCCGAACAACCCTGCCTACCCTCGACAGCAACCTGCTACCCAAATGGCCAAGTAGGCGACACATCAGGGCCAAGGATGCTGCAGAAAAGGGAAAGCAAGCACGCTACTACAACCAACGCCACGGGGTGAGAGATCTGCCCGCTCTACGACCAGGAGACCGCGTTCTCACCAAGCTGGACAACCAAAAGTCCTGGCTTACACCTGCAGTGGTGACCAATGAGAGCGTCACGCCGCGGTCCTACATCATCGAGACGGAGCAGGGAGCTACATTCCGCCGCAACAGGCGCCACCTCCAGCCGGTGCCCGCAGCAGGATCGCCAGTGCAGGACGCCACACCCATACCTACCTCTGACCAACCGCCGGACACACCGCGACATCCAGAGACTGGTCCTCCTGTCCAGACCGGGAGTACACCTGGAGGAACTGACGGACTGATACGTACCAGGTCCGGCAGGGCCAGTAAACCAGTTGAGAGACTGGACACTTGTGAGGAGACGAGAGGAAAAAAAAAAAAAAAAGGAGTTCCGGAGGGAAATGTAAACTGTCATGGGAAAAAGAGTTCCTGCAACACAACTTGTAAACAAATGTTTATTTACTCACAGAGGGGAAAGTAGGGATAAGACAAAAATAGCCTACTGTAATTGGAGGAGTGGAAATTATTGTTTAGCAACAGTAGTGTTGAATGTTTGCTCAGGTTAATTTGTTGTCTTGCAGTGAGTCAAGAATACTTAACTGTTATTTGAATGTTGAGCAGTCGCACTGAGGGGAGAAGGAATTTAAAGGGGGAGATGTGATAAAGGATGGCTGTAAAGTGTGGAAGTACGAGAAGAGAACAGACATGACAGAATGGCTGCCCTGTACGTCAATCAAGTGGCAAATGTCATAGGGAGGATGAATGATAACATCTAATTTTTTTTTTTTTAAATGCCGATCTACCCGGACTTCCTTTGCGATCGACCGGTCAATCGCGATCGACGTATTGGGCACCCCTGCAGTATACAGTATATCGGCCTAGGTGTATGTGTGTGTTTTTGTGGGCCTATATCGATCCAATCCTATCGTTTATAGTTGGAATCGTAGTAGTATCGTATATACACTTCGACTTATTAATTTGGAAAATAAGGCACTCACAATAACAGCAGAGCGGCGGAGGGCTACAGACCCCACCCCCCCCGATTCCATCTCCCATCTGGGAGGATAAAACCAACGCTGTGTCTCTGATGGTAACGAAAGAACAGTTTGTATGCATGCAAAACAGCCAAATAGCTCACAAGATAAACAATGCATAGGTCTACAGGCCCACAAAAAGGCTATATACAGGCTAGGTCTACAAATAAAATAAATAATAATAATAATAATAATAATAATATGAAATAAAAAGCAAAATAATAATAAGACAATTTTATCAGATCTCGACGTTATACCGCAGGGGTTGTTATGGGGGTCCGTTATGGGGAGTCTGTTTTGGGGGTCTGTTATGGGGCACAATCTGTTGTAGAAGAAGGCTGCATAGTATTCTGCTGTTGGTAAGTGGAGAAACAGAATCAGTGTTGTATTTCTGAGCTATTCTTGGAGATGAACTGGTAGAGCCATTTTCTTAAAAGCTAATCCTGTAGCAGGACTGGTAGAGGTATTGGACCTCATTCTCAAACATTTTCTTAAGTGTCTTCTTAAATATGATTTGAGCCGATTGTCGAACCTCAGCTCCAGGAGGAACAATGCGGTTTCCGTCCTGGCCGTGGAACAGTGGACCAGCTCTTTACCCTCGCAGGGTTGTTGGGGGGCGCATGGGAGTTTGCCCATCCAGTCTACATGTGCTTTGTGGACTTGGAGAAGGCCTATGACCGTGTCCCCCGGGGAATCATGTGGGGGGTACTACGGGAGTATGGGGTACCGGGGCCGTTGATACGTGCCATTCGGTCCCTGTACGAACAAAGTGCGAGCTGCGTCCGTATTCTCGGCACAAAGTCAAGCATGTTCTCAGTGGGTGTTGGACTCCGCCAAGGTTGCCCCTTGTCACCGGTTCTGTTCGTGATCTTCATGGACAGAATCTCAAGGCGCAGCCGAGGTGAGGAGAGTGTCCGGTTGGGGACCTCAGAATTGCATCTCTGCTCTTTGCAGATGATGTGGTTCTGTTGGCCACATCAGACTGTGACCTCCAGCATGCACTGGGGCGGTTTGCAGCCGAGTGTGAAGCGGTCGGGATGAGAGTCAGCACCTCCAAGTCTGAGGCCATGGTTCTCTGCCGGAAAACGGTGGAGTGTTCCCCTCCGGGTTGGGAGTGAGTTGCTGCCCCAAGCGAAGGAGTTCAAGTATCTCGGGGTCTTGTTCACGAGTGAGGGCAAATGGAGCGGGAGATGGACAGACGGATGGTGGCAGCGTCTGCAGTGATGCGGGCGCTGTACGGTCCGTTGTGGTGAAGAGGGAGCTGAGCGGAAGGCGAAGCTTTCGATTTACTGGTCCATCTACGTTCCCAACCCTCACCTATGGTCACGAGCTTTGGGTAGGACCGAAAGAATGAGATCGCGGATACAAGCGGCCGAAATGAGTTTCCTCCGCAGGGTGGCTGGGCTCAGCCTTAGAGATAGGGTGAGGAGCTCAGACATCCGGAGGGAGCTCGGAGTAGAGCCGCTGCTCCTCCGCATCGAAAGGAGTCAGCTGAGGTGGTTTCGGGCATCTGATTAGGGATGCCCCCCGGGCGCCTCCCTTTGGAGGTTTTCCGGGCACGTCCAACTGGGAGGAGACCCCGGGGCAGACCCAGAACCCGCTGGAGAGATTATATATCTCGTCTGGCCTGGAACGCCTCGGGATCCCCCAGGAGGAACTAGAGCGTGGCTGGGAGAAGGAAGCCCTGGGGGGCCCTGCTTTAGCCGGCTGCCACCGCGACCAGACCCACGGATAAGCGGACGCTAATGGCATTTTATGGAGGGTCTTCTTAAATATCTTCTTACGAACTTCGTAAGAACAAACTTAAGAAATCTGTCCGCCGGATTCATGAACGCGGGGAAATGTGTTCTTAAACCTCCAAAGTGTTCTCAGCTGCGCGCCCCCGATGAGGAATGCCACTCATTCTTAAATGGAACGCGTGTGCTCGTACACCTGAATTTGCATACAGACACGCCCCGCCAGCTCCTTATAAGGGCAACCACAGGACCGTGTGCACACAGAATCATGCAACATCATACCAGTAAGATGAGCAGTGGAATGTTTCTCCACTGGCTCTTACAATGTACACACTAAGCAAGGTAAAGAAAATAGAACCAACAATGAAAAATAACAATAGAGAACAAGACGGCTGAGAGCAGATTCAATTGTACAGTTGAGTAGGCTACTTGTGGATCTTGATAGGGCCTATCATGGGCGTAGAATTTAGTGGGGACGCTGGGGACATGTCCCCACCGGGGGGGACGCTGGGGACATGTCCCCACCAATATCCAGCGATATCCATCCCCCCCCCTCCCCCCCTCCCCATCAGAACCGCAAATTAACGGAGCCCCCCCCCCCATCAGAACCGCAAATTAACGCTGACTCGGAGCCCGGCGCGCGCCTCACGGAGGGCGTAATTGCGCATCCTTGGTGCAATATCTGTGATGTCCACCAATGTCCAAAACTACAATCCGCCCTTGGGCCCTATGTATATTATGTATATTATGTATCGTATGTATATTATGTATATTATGTATATTATGTAGGCCCATATGATATATTTTAGTGATGGATATTCACATGTTCATTCACAGAACGTAGATGTGTCAATTCTATTCCCCTATGTCTATATCCACGCGATTTAGTTTAGTGCTTATTTATTTATTCACTGCCATTTGCAGTATTCGTGTCGTGCTTTTATTTATTTTAGGACATCACGATGCCTCGTAGAATCATGACTATGCATGTGAAACGTAATTGTTAATGATACAAATATTCTCGTATTTATTATTATTATAATTATTTACATCCGAGGATGTCTGTAGAATTGATGTGAACGCAATCACCAATGATTTCTCACAAATTCAGCTCTTAAGAACATGGGCGCACTCCAAATAGGTCGCTACGACTGCTTTTCCGCGTTCTTAAATCCTGTTCTTAGCTAAGAACCAATCCCAGATGAGAAACCATTCAGGAATGCCAGAATTGTCGCAGGAACTTCGTTAGTGGAGTTAAGAATAAGAAATGTCTTCTTAACTTTTTCTTAACTGCGTTCCAGAATGAGGTCCATTCTTATTAGAATGTATTCTTAGGAAACTTTTTAAGAATGACTTAATGTTATCAATATTATGATATTTGTATTGGAGTGTGCAGTCTGTAATGGATGCTACCTGGTGGGGAAGGAGGGGCTCTTTTGGGAGCTATTTTTGTCCCAGGGTTGGTTTGTGACCTAGAATAGCCATCTTCCTAAATATTTATACAGTAATAAGATTGGATGCGGGATGACGGGTGTATGAGGATTTGTAGAGTAGGTCCGGAGGCTCAGTTAAGGTGGTGTAAGCTTTTGCCATCCGCTACGATCTGTGTGTGGTAGTTTTTGGTTATGGACTAAAGGATCAAGACTGACTCAATTGGAGTAGTATGTATCGGGCGGGATGGAGGAGAGATCCGGTGGCTCAGGTAAGGGTGGAGTTGCAGCGCCCTCTCTGGGGGGAATAGCAGACTGCAAACATGATGACATACAGAAAGAACTCCAACTGGTCACCCTGCCGGAGGACCAGTCGATGTGGGGATTGTGTAGCTTTAACCAGGGATGACCAAGGATGATGGGAGCATGAGGTGAGGAGATCAGGTGGAAACGGATCTGTTCCCTATGGTTGCCGGAAAGGATGAGAAGCATGGGTTTGGTCTGGTGAGTGATATGAGCCAATAGGTTACCGTCCAATGCGTTGGCCTGCAGCGGAGCGTCTAGTGGTTCGGTGGCAATGCCTACCTGGGAGGCGAGCTCTGAGTCCATCCGCGCCAGAATCCACCAGAGCCAGTAGAGGTAGAGTCTCCTGGTTCCAGCACAGAGTAGCCTTAAACTGCATACGGGGAAATGGGTCTGTGTGCTTATACTCCAATTGTGTCCATAGGTAGCAGAGTCCTGCCTGTTGTATGTTGAGTCTCTCTCCCTGTCTCGCAGGAGGGCATCTAGTATTGTGTCATTCGTGCGTCTCTCGTCGTCCTCACGCTCTCAATGCGCGCTCGCTTTGCTCTCTCGCTCTCTACTACATCACCTATATGCTCGTGGGGCGTGCATAGTGGCCATGTTTGTACCTCCTCTCGTCCTGTCGCGCTCTGCACCTGCACATCCTCTGCTCAGCCTTGCCTCTACTCTCCTTATAGTCTCCGTACGTTGCATGCCGTCCTCTCGCTAGTCACTGTACTTCATCATATCTTAATCTCTCTCTGTGTGGATCTCTCTCTCTCTCTCTTC